>JAWZYV010015474.1:0-50870 GCA_038373885.1 Cheiracanthium punctorium
AAAAAAATCCCATTTTTCTGTCTAAATTTTCATCTGACTATAAATTAAAATGCGCCAAAAGTCCTATAAAAATATATGCACACTGCAGATAATAATATTAAATGAAGAAAGTGAAATAACAAACGCAGTAATAATATTGGGTCGGCAAAAAAGTAGTTACGTTTTTTACTTTTTTACATGAAATTCAAACAAATACATTTTCAATAATGAAACCATTCTTCATGTTCGACCGTATTTGAGTAACTCGTCGGAAAACATCACACAAGACCACTGTTGCGGTGTCCACAATGCATGCTCTCTACTCCAGGTTAATCGCAGGCGACAGTGAGTTGCGGTAAGTGGAACACATCTGACAGGCCTACGAGCATATAGACCAATGTGCCCTAAGCGTCTGTACACGGTCTGCCTTGAAACTGTCGTACCGGTAGCAGAAGAGAGCTGACGAGACAGGTCTGATGTACTCCGTCTGTTTCTTTTGGCAGATCTTTTGGCAGTTTCTTTTGGCAGAGCGGTCCTCATTCGGCGTTGTAACTCGGGGGCGACCTGTGCTGTAACGTCTACTCACATTACCATCATCTTGGAATCGTTGCCAAAGCCTGGAGATGACACTCTGGGCGATTCCAAATTCCTCGGATACTTCCAGCTGGGTACGTCCACATTCCAGTCGTCCGATAATTCTGCCACGTAAAACATCATCCAAATGCCTCCTTTGTGCCATAACTATGCGGTTTTTGCACTGAAAGGCTTTCACAGCGCTTGTGAACAATTTTACTTCTTTGCCACCATTCCTTATATACCCCTCTCTTACACTCTCGTCATTGTGACGTACCATCCACGCCATCTGGTGGTTTCCTGTAATTTGCATATTCTTCTTCAAGATGTGTGTGATCATTCCACAGGTGAAATTTTTATTTTAGAGATCAATTTCTGTGTGATTCTGAATTATCCTTAATTTATGGACATGAGTGTAAATAAAAGATGCTTAAAAATGACGAGATTAAATGAAGGTTAAAGAAAAATCCAAAAGTGATAAACTAAATTCATTTTTTAAGTCTTAAAAAAGTTGCTACTTAAAGTATTCATATTTAATGAAATTGACCTTCAGTGTTTCTGTTTTTATGATCATTGTTAACATGTTTTTCTGAGATTGATATGAACAAATTTTATCTGTTTTAATTCTAAGCTCTGAGCGAGGACGGCGTGGCACGGTAAACAACGGTCTGGGTGCCATCGTCGAAAGGGAAGCCATTTCGAACTAAAACTGAGAAAATCTTGATCTAGAGCAGTGGTTCCCAAACTTTTTGTCCTTCTCTTCAAAAAATCTTACACTAGATTTTTTTTTTCGCGACCCACTACTATATAACGATAACCAATATAGGCTATATAAAATAATATAGTTTACTATATACTTTCCGAACATGTACCATGTAAGGTAAGGATGGACGCGAGACGCGAGAATTCTCGCATTGTCTCGCGTTCTCGCATTGTCCCGCGAGACGAGACGCGAGACGAGACAGGCATTTTTTTTGCGAGACGAGACGCGAGACGAGAAAAAAAATATTTTGCGGGACGAGACGCGAGACGAGACAGAGTCTTGTCTCGCGCGAGATTTCTCGCGAGAATTCTCGCATTTTCTTCCGTCTCGCATAAATACGATCTGAAAAGCGACAATTTGCCTGAAGCCTCTACCGTTTAACTTGCGTCTCCTTCGTTTTCGGTCCTGGTATACTATCAGCACTCTACAATACGCACAAACACGTAACATTTAAAATTAAAAGAGACGAGAGATATACAAAACACACAAAGGAGAGGATAAAGAAAGAGGCGGAAAAAAAAAGAAAACAGAGAAGAGTTGAAAGAAAAATAATAAGTAAATAGGAAAGGCGGTACGGTATGTTCAAATCTGACCACTTTTAGGCGGGGCCCGGGGCATTAAGTTTGGGGCCCCCCTTACTGTCCCCTTTTTTACGCATTAAGCCCCTTTACTGAGCCTACCTTTTTAAAGCATTTTAACCCAGTTTTGACCGCTGCTGTACTCGAAAATTGCATTAACTGTAGTTTAGTATTTAATTTAACTGTAGTTTTTGTACTTTAATCAAATCGTATTTATCACCCCAAAAAAATATCTCTAACTTGATCTAGTGATAGACAATTAGGTAATACCTATATTATAGAGGAAATTCACTTTTTCCCCACAATTACTATTTCAGTACATATGAATTTATAATTCAGATAATCGGGATATATATGGGCCCCCTTTTTCTTCAGGGGCACCGGACTACCGCCCCCCCTTGCCCCTGTGACAATCGGGTTTTGGGTATATCAGAGGGAGATTAGAAGTAGAGCAACTTGCATTCGCATTGATGCTTAGTCTGAGTAGGTTGAAATATGGTTGAATATCCTTGGTTGAAATATCCTTGTACCGATATTATCCTCAAACTTTCCCCAAACACACGTTTCACCCAAAAACACGTTGCGGCGCGCGTAGGGGGGGGGGCGGCCACCCTGGTGACAACTTTCTAGGGGCGGTTAAATCCCTATCGTTGGCCTATTTTAAAGAGATTTAAATGACATTTTTTATTCTTATATATTAATATCGGACGGAAAGAAATGCAAGCAATTTTTTTTAAACTATTTCTCTTTTCGTTTATATTATCATGTTTTCCCTTCCTTCCGCTTGCAAAACTTCAGAGTGTGACACATTTTCGTGTAAAAATCTCTCTATTCTAAAAAAAAGTAAAGGCCGCTGTCGCCGCCGCTGTCAAAAGCTTGTCAGCGTATCTCCTCCTAAACCGTGGAGATTTGAGTTTCGACTAAGGTGCCCACAGATTCGAAAAATTCCGAGGAACCTGCTAAGTTGATTTAAATTTAGAAAATCGAATTATTTTAGAAGATATTAATAAAAAACTGAAAAAATAAACCGAATGGTTGCCAGATTTGGCATAAAATCATTCATTCCTTTGCAACAAAGCGTTTCCAAGTATCTAGAATCGCGTGAAATTTACAAACATGAGTTAGAATTACGCCCATTTTACGCCAAAATAAAAACTATATGAAATAAGTAACTCAAAACACAAAGTTGACAATTTTCAAATAGTAAGTTCGCTTAGACAACAGGAGTTTAGAATTAGCGATTATTCCTTTTTCCAATACAGAATAACTAATATCTTGAAAATAAAAAATAATTAAAATGCAGATTATTTTAAAGCCGGTTCTCGTCCAGCTGGATTATTTGCTACCAGTAGAAATATTTGGCGGCGTTAACTATGCCATTATAGCAGTATTTGCTAGCGCGACGAGATGGTATAATTCGTGGTGCTAAGTACGCCAATCTGCAAACGATTATGTAAATGAAAATATGGATAATGGTTTTCCGGTAACCTTACATGAACAGTAATTATAGGTTGTGAGCATGTGTAAATCGCCAAATAATGAAAAGTCGCCATGGGTGGCAAGCTATCCTATCTGTTCCGTAGCTTTTATTAACTTTACATGTACGCAAGTCGCCAAATAATAAAAAATCGCAATGGGTGGCAAATTCGAAGGGTGTCCAATAGGTTTTACATTATTAAAAATACAACTGAAACAGATGTTCTGATTTTATTATGCTTTAGCTCCTAATTAATATAACTTTTGAATGGCAACATTGAAAATCATTGTGTTTCTGAAGAGTGCAAATAATTTTTCCCGCGATTATAAGCGGAGTCCGCACGCCAGGTGTAGTATAGCGCAGGACCCGTACAACACGGATTCCCATAACAAAATATCTTCCGTGTTATGAGGGGGAGGGGTTCTACTGTAGTGTGAAGTTTCAATTTTTATGTACCTATGAACATGCAAGAACCAAGCAATGCGTAGCTCAGTAACATTCTATCTGATCCAATCTTCGGGTTTTGTCTGTTGAAATTATGTCTTTTTTACGAATAAGCCTGATTAGGGGCCGAATGTCTCATACGAAAAGCGAGCGTAGCGAGTCTGGGGGCCTTGGCCCCTAGTGATACAAAAAAAAAAAATCACTTCACCAAAAGCTATAGAGGCAATGGGGCTACTGTGCACTTAAAAATCAGGCCACTGACCTTGAAAAATTATCGGAATGTCAACTTTCAATAGAGATAAATACAAAATACATGAATATACCTCTGTTTGCGCCCTTTCGGATGCCCACTCCTTTATATTTTTTATTCCCCCCCCACACACACACACACATGCACACTCACATTCATTTGAAAAAATAAACCCATTTAATGTTGTGCGGTTTTTCTCTTTCCACTGCTTTTTCACTGGTTCTTCAAAAACTGTACTATGTACTTTTATCAACAGTCACCCAGTATTCATCATGTCCAGTGGCGTACGCAAGGGGGGGAGGGTTTGGGGGTTCACCCCTCCCCCCTTGTCAAAATTTTTTTAACAAAATGTCCACAAATTTTCAATTTTTAGCTTAAATATTACGTTACACAATATTACATTTATACACATTTAATTTATACACATTTATACATTTACACACATTTATTTTAGCTTAAATATTACATTTTAACACAAAGTTATGTCTATAACCTCCTCCCCCCCCTTGAAGGAAGTCTGCGTATGCCACTGATCATGTCAAGAAAGAAGAAAAAAAAGTAATAATAAACACAAAAATTGCCTTTCAAAATGAGCAAAAGCGCTATACTTATAAAGAAATATTGTAAAATACTACTATATGTATAAGATCTTTTCCTGTTTTAAAACTTCACGCTATGAGATGAGGAACAACCCTCGCAGAATTTCTCTTTATCCTTAACGCTTCCTCCAGTCATTTAAAAAGACAAACTTTGAACACAGGACTGGGGCCGAAAGGAAACGCATGCTTTGTGTTGAGATGCCAAAGCTTTTTTTTTTTTTTTTTTTTTTTTTTTTTTACGCAGAATATCAGATATTGGAGGGCGTGTAAGGGGCATTTGGACGGGGATTGCCTGGAGCTATAAGAAAATACCCCCGAAATGCAAGGCGAAAAAGACGTCCATTTTTTCCAACTGTCGAAAGAATGCAGAATCTTCTTTGTAGAGGATGGCCCAATTAGGGGAGAAAAGAGCAGTTGCTGGGCGATAAAAAGCGGTCATCTTACTTCTTATCTTTCGTGTGGGTCATTTTCCCTAAATGTCCTGTACTTTTTCCCCTTGCTTTTTTTTCTGTTTTTTCGTCGTAGTACAACCTTTAACCCCCTACCCCCCCCCTAAAAAAGTAAAAAATTTCATCTGCGTATTTGCATTAATGGTAAAATTAAAAATATTATTTTGGAAAAAAAAAAAATAATAATATAATGTACTTTCCCATAAATAAAAAGAAAAAAGCTTGAAAAAATGAAGCCGATAATTTGGCTGTTGCTAACAATTTTACACTTACTGTTATATTCCCTCCTTTCAAATACCAATATCGAATTTTAAAGTTTCGAATTTCTGAGCCATTTCAAATGCATAAGATTACAGAAGCAAAGCGTGAGAAATTATAGAAATCAAAAGAAAACTTGATAAGTTAGTATATTTGTGTATATATTTCGATACAAAATTACACTTCCCATATATTTTTTAGCAAGGAGTTGTTTACTAGCAAGTATGCAAATTCATTAAAATATATACAAGGTTAATCTAAACTCTTGGGCTAAACTTTAAAGGGTAGTAGTACAAACAATAATTGCATAGGAACATAGGGTCGCAAGCACCTCCTTGATGTACCTAACTTTGGAAAAAATGCTGAAGTGTTCGTCTACTTTCTTACCTCAGTTTCATTAACAATGGGCTTGTCTCTGAACATTTCATCAATAAAATGAAATGAAATGAAATTTCTAAAGTATCAATTTTAGTCAATTGCTTTCTGTAAAAGGTCCATTTATTTTTGAAGAACCATAGTCGGAAAGTACACTAGTATTTGAGGATTTCTTCCTAAGTGATTATTAATAGGTACATGAAGGAAAAAAATTGTGCCTCTACGTTCCTATGCAATTATTGTTTGTCTTGATGTGTACTGTCACCCCTTGAAGTTTTGCCCAAGAGTTTAGATTCACCCTGCAGTGCAAAGTTTTTTTTTTAATTGAATTCCTATTTCTTTATTTAGAATTTTTAAATATTAACCAGGATTATATTTTAAACGATTTTTTTCAGTTCTTTTTTTAACTCAACTTCCCCCTAGATTTGATGATATCATTGGAATGAAATTTAAATGATATTTTATTACGTTTTAATAATACGAATTGTAGATGGTTTTGAAATAAAGAAAAAAGACACTTGTTGTTTAATTGCTTAAGTTTTGGTAATTTTATGTCGCATCCAGTGGTGTAGTCCTAAGAAAAAAAGTGGGGGACGCTCAATTTTGAAGAAGTGTAACTTGTGTGGAATTCATTCAATATAATTATTCAAAAATCAATAAGCAAAATTATCTATGTTATTCGTTTTTAATACTTTATTAACGGTGTAGCTCGGAAAAAAAATCATTTGATTTTGGTACATAAATACAAATAAATTAATTATGTAATGCACTTCAAAATTTTTATAATGTCTCTTTACAAGCTGTATTATACACTGTAATAAACGATAAACCTGTGTCAATAGCGAAACTATCAGAAAAAATTCTTAAAGTTCGAAAATTTAGCAGGATATGCCACTTTTCAAAACTTTTTGGCCGTAATTCCATGTTGAAGGATTTTTTCGAAAGTTTTATAAAAGGCATCGTTGTCTCCTTTATTGCGGCGTGTAATGCAGCTTAGAAAGAATCATACCGAGTTTTTTCGAGCCCCTGGTGCAATTAGCTTATTCTGATTTGTGTACTTAGACCGTGAGGGAGATTTTATTTTTTCGAACTACACTCTTAATATACTAGCTGAAGTACCCGTCGTTGACGGGTTAGTACTTAATGCAAATTTACAAGAAGCAAGAACTTTCGTCAGTATTGCAGGAGTACAAACGATGGGAGTAGCATATTGTCAAAAGTAAAGAAAGAAATGTTATAACTTTTATGTATTGTTAAAAGATTATTATGTATTGCTAGTTATTTCATTTCAGTCGCTTTAGTCGTCATTATGTGATGCGCGAACGAAAATTTACGCATTTTGAAATAACTTTCGCAAATCTCAAAACCTAATCAACATTTTTGAAAAATTGGAAGCATAGCATTTAAGTTGAGTGACCACCTATCATGCCACCCAATATCATTTCATTCGCTTCAGTCATATTTACGTGATGCGCGAACAAAAAAAAGCGTCACAGACAGAACGACAGACAGACAAATTTTTTTGAAGGTCGTACTGGATTCCCAAGTGCTTGAAACGGATAGAAATCGCAAAATTTTTGAATTCCAAGTAATGTACAGACAAAAGTCTAATTTTATTTATATATATTATTACTAACAATTGTTTGGTAAAATTAATTAAGTGTTTATTAAAAAATGTAATTTTAATTAGCAGCAGCTTAAGCAAGACATAATTTTCCCATCTCCATTGTTCATAATCCTATATGAATAAATAGATTTTCTTTTAGATTTGTGTTAGAGACCTCGCAGCCCAACTTTATACCTTTTTCGACTTTTTAAAAAAAGATCCCTTTAACCAACAGAGAGAGTTTGACAAAATTTCATTTCTAAGTTGACATTAATAATATATTATATTAATAATGTGTTTATGCTATTTACATTTACAAAGAGATTGTAAGTAAGTCTTAAGGCATCCAAAAGGGTTCTTTTGGATGCTCAATTAAAAATTTAAAACCTTAAAATTAAGTTTGAGCATTCTCCTCGAAAATAGAAAGTGGGAGGGGGCGCACAATCTAAAACGAAAAAGTAGGGGGGAGCGTCTCCCTTCGACTACGCTACTGGTCGCATCTCTCTAAAAACTCCCTTGTGAAAAACGGTCAGGCAGCTTGAATATGAAGGATGGGAAAATGTGAAATTATTACTACTACAGTATTATTATAGAATATGTTATCTTATTTATTTTCGTTCAATTGTTTCACGATAAAAACATTGTCAGGTTTAGTATTTGTTTAATTTTATTTCCTACTGAAAGAAAAATTATTTTTTGTCTTTTGACAGGAAATGTTATGCAGAATATCAAATGTACAAGTCAAAAGTTATGTCAAAGATACACTGGGGCTATCTGTCTAAGGGGTAGGTGATGCCATGGGCGCAGTGGCGTAGCGAGGGGGGGTTTGGGTGTCAGAATCCCCCCTAAAATTTAGCTGAGTCCTATTATTACCATGAAGAATGCTATCCATAATGTAGATTATCCGTTACATCAGTGCCTAAACCCCCCCCCCCCCTAAAACTTTTTTCTGGCTACGCTACTGCATGGGCGGAGGACTTTTAAAGAGGTTCGAACGCGTATTCACGTTAAATCTAAAGAGAACAGCACCAAACTCCAGACGGTTAGATCGATAGTCGCGCGAAAGGCTAGAACCCTGGACCTGTACACCTCAACGTCAACCATCTCCCAATGTACAGTGGTTTTATCCACTCGGCCATTCTTCGGCAATGCAAGTCAAAAGCTGCGATTGTAATATGGGCATTTTAAACTTCTTCAAATGCCAAAATGTACTTTAAATTCTAATATTTTATGTGTTGTTAAAAAACCTTAGTTTACAAATTATGATCATATAATATGTAAAATATGTTAAGTAAATTATCTTAACTTAAAAGACTTGAATGCCATTAGAGGATAGTTCATGTCATCGATAATGTCGTTAGAGTTTATTTCTCCCTTCCCGAAGATTCCCTCTAGAAACTGCTAATAATCATTGAGAGGATTTTTAAATTGCGAATTACACGCGTACCACGTGTCCACCATTGTTTCAGTTTTAATTCAGGAATCGAACTTGCAAACCCAACCTATGGTTACTACTTCGATATCTCAACGAATAGCTTGAGGAGGAACTTCTAAAACAATTGACAGTGTTTAGAATTTTAATTTACTAGCGTAAAAAAAAAAAAAAAAAAAAAGTTTCAGAAACCGGTGGTTTATCAAACTTCTATGAGTAAATTTTTCTTAATACTTCTGAATTATATTTTAATAAAAACAATTATTACAGCTACTTATTTTTTAACCGAATCCGAAAGGTTTTGAACACGTGCATTTATGATTGAAAATGATACTTATGTACCTAGTAATTTTAAGTGATTCATAGGTATTTTCAATTTATTTTGAAAATAGTAACAACAAGAATAAAATTAATAATGTTTCTTATGCTTTTTTTAATTTGAAAAGTATTTTGTACTTCTGAGTCGATGGTGGTGGTGTTCTGAAGATGTATTCGGATTTCTGTGTCAAAGGTTGAACATCCGCTTATAAATCCACGTCAGCGAAAGACAGAAACACATGGGGGGGGGCGAAAATATCTTAGGCGGAGACTTTTCTGCGCACCTAATGCATATTCATGTTACATATGTAGAAAACCACACAAAACTCTATACCGTTAGACCGACGGCCGCACGAGAGATCAGAAGAACCCTGGATCTCCGCTTAAGCCATCTCCCAATGTTAAGAGGCTGTCTTTTGCTCTCTCTGTCATTAATGTCTGCCAGTCTTCTTAATTTTTTTTCTTAAATTTCTTTTGTTGCTGAGCTTATTCTTGAAACTAATATTTAGCATAAAACATTTCATACTTTTTGAGCTCTTTTCAAAGGTTTCTACCTATCATAATCTCCTTAGGACAAAAAAAAAAAAACATCTTTTGTTAGCATACTTTTATAGCTGCTAGTTTTAAAATTTACTAAAAATGTACTGTATCACCGATTATATACCCGATTGTTTGGCAAACGAAAGAAGCTATTTCGCTTTGCAAGATTTTGCACCTTGCTATACATAGAAGGCTGTTTAAACATTAAAAATTTGAAAATAAAATAATTCTACGGGCAGTTTAAATGTACACAGAATGCATTAAACAAAGCTTTAATGAGGTCTTTGCTTATACGAATATACACACAGTTTATTTTTTAATGTATGCTATCTTAACATAATTCAAAATAATAGGTAGGTGTATGAATTCAAACATTATTTCAGACATTTTAAAAGAACATCATCATTAAAATTCATCTTCAAGAATTGCATTGGAAATGCACGCAAAACACAAGCTTTACCGAGGGAAAAATTTTCAGGATATTTTGAAGGATGAAGGGATTTATTTCTACGTGGAAAGTTCTTTCACCGCGTTCTTCGAAAAGCTGTAAATTAATGAAGGACAGATTCGCGTCCAAAAGCCCCATAAACGGGGGGAAGAGAGACTCGTCCAATTGCCCCCTCTGAAACCAGGAAACGATTTCTTCGGTTTGGCATTTCAGAGGAGGGGAGAAGCTCGCGTCCAAAAGCCCCATAAACCTTGGAGGGTCCCTACTACAGAGTTCCAGTTAAAACAGAAATGTCGGTAGAGAGATGTCCCGAGGACATAATTGCCCGGTGTCTTTTGGATTTGCCGACACGATGGATGACCTCTCACTCCAGGGGCCCTAGCACGATCTTCTCGGAAACCTTTCCGAAGCGGAAAAACAACCCTTTTTCTCACTCATGACGTCACATTCCGAAAGGGCGTCAATTTGGTCTACCACGATGCTCTCGGGAACGTTCCGATATCGGAAACCCTGTCGGAAATTCCACTTTTTTTTCCCGGCACGGTAAATGCGAGTGAGAAGCTCTTTCCGCTTCGGATACAAGTCAGCGTGCGTGGTTATTTGTTCTGATGGTAGTTGTTTACATCAAAATAATGGTTCAGTTTTAATTGTAGCAACTGTTGCACAACAATAAGATGCTAGAAAGGTTCATAGGAATCGAAATTCGATTCCTAGGTGTAAATCCTTTGAATTAAGCGACGACGAATTTATCAACAATTTTCGGTTGAATAAATCATTAGCATTCCAGCTGATTCAAGAGTTTAAAAAATATTTAGAGCCTAGAACAATTAGAATATAATAATGCTAATTTTTAATGATATTTAAAATTTATAAAATAACAGTCTGCTTAACTTTTGCCAAGCTTTCACATTTTTAATAAAACCTTCACTGCTGTTTAATTTTTGTGCTAGAGATTTCAAATCCTCATTTCGTTTGCTGCGCTCTATAAAAACTGGAAAAGTTGTTTTCATTTAAGTAATGATTTTCTTCCATTGCTTGGACGATAATTTCAATCTGATTTGTTTTTACTCGAATATTACCGTTTTTATTTTATAAGGAGGAGGTACGGCTTCAGGAAAATGCGGATTTCAATGAACTTTGGCATAATGGTCATAATGGCCATGTGAATATACTGAGTGTAAAATAAAGTTTATAAAAGGTATTGAAAAACTGTCAGCACTTCATCAGAGGGTCGTTAAATCGGAAGGGTCGTAAAATTGTGAGTTGACTGTATATTTATTTATATATTTTTACAATTTTATTTCTGCTATTCAAAGAATATATTTTTACAATTGATGATGCTTAAAAAATTAATACTCTTGCTGTTGCATCACGAACGGGTGACAATTAGGGAAAAAAATAGTCTGTCTGACAAAAATTAATGTACCTTAAAGAAATATTGAGTTTTGTGGGTGTTAAAAGTGATTTATTTTGAAAGTGTAAAATTCGGATGAATTAATTACCAAGATTCGCGTATTTAAAAAAAAAAAAAAAAAAAAATGTGCAGGAAAATATTGCGCAGCACGGGGTTCGATCACATAACGCCCTAGTAATAGTCCCGCGTCTTACCGATTCAGCCACCGAAGCGCAACTAACTTTGCACGCAACTTACGATTAAAGTTTTGGTAAAGCGGTTCGAAAATCGATATTAATTTTTTTTGACTGTATTTGAGTACTGCGCATTAGTATCTTACACGTATATCGTACACGTATCACTTCTTGTATATTCACATGGTATAACACAGCCAGAGATCGACTAACAAAATAAGACAAGACATGGTACCTATTTAAGTACTATGTAATAAACTTAAACTACGTGCTCGAATGCGGCAAAGAGTGCCTTGTTTTGATTGGTTGATAGCGTCCCCTTCCGATACTTTCGGAAGAGGCATAAAAATTCTCACTTCCATTAGTCGAAACCATGGTGGTAGAGTCAAAATGAGGGTATCGGATATTTATCCGAAGATTTTCAGTATCCGTGAGTGAGAACTATCCGTGACGGATGCTTTCCGATAAGATCGTGCTAGAGCCCCTGAACAGAATGGACCTACGGAGGGCGAGCTATCTCAGCACGTGGAAGTAGGTGCGCCCTATCACCGGAAGAATTTTTTCCCCTCAACAATAGGACACCTCCGAACAGATTGCGAGATAAGGCGCCAGAGCGGTGACAAGTTGCAAGATGACCGCTGCTTTCACAATTGACATGAAGACTTCCGTTCGCTATTCCACCCACAAACAACTATTGAGTGACCGTTTTTTTTTTTCCCGGAAAAAAAACAAGGGTGAGGAATTAATGTATCGAGAATTTCGCTAATGATCGGTTTCCAGACAAAAAATAAAGTATGTGGATTCTGGACACTGGAAAAGACACCGATATATGGTTATTTTCTATCATCCTCCAAAGGTATGGGGAGGGGGTTCGAGCCCCAAAGCCGCCCCCCATTTCGTACGTCACTGCAGAAGCGTAACCATGGAGTGGGATATCGGGATATACCTCCCTGCGAAACTTTCAAAATTAGTTATTAAGAGCTTTCAGATTTTTGTCGTCAATAAGAAATTAAGTTTATCAATACAAAATTGTATCTTATACAACCCCCTCGACAAAATTTTCTGGCTGCGCTCTTGCCTCATCGACTAGCATATAACGACCATGTTTCATCCTATGTCACTATTAAAAGTCGCGTTTTTTCCGCTCACCATTGGGGAATAACACTCAACATACAACATGGTAAGATGACTGAATTGTGAAGGTCTCTGTGAAGGTTCTGAAGGCAGGGTTCTATCCTGCCGTGCGGCTATCAAAGTTTTGGGCGGTTTTCTCCAGATGTAACGTGAATACGCGTTAGAGGTCCTCCTCCCATTGCACCCCTTCTAAGCAGATAGCTCTTTCGTAGCTTTACCTTAACACAAAACAACACAGAAACATTAATAAATAATCAATATAGCTCTTATGTGTTCATGATGTAAGTAGTATTATTCCTTATAAAAGCGTTTTTAGCCATTAATAGAGCAGTTGGTTTGTAACAACAAGGTATTTTTAATTTCATATACTGAAGTATTTAATGGATTTTACATGAATTCCAGCTGGAATATAACATTTATTTTTATTTTTAATTTGGGTTTTTATACAAATAATTATCGAATCATTTGTATAATGAATGTAAAATAATGTGAACTCTGATTATTGCACAAGTAAAAGAAAAAGACGACCAACAAATATTAAAATATTTTGCAAGAGGGACTCAAACCATTGGTTTTTGGCAAAGACATTAGAATATACTCGTTCTAGTATATTCTAATGTCTTTGGTTTTTGGAGGGGGAGGGGATAAAGGACAAAGTGTCAATTTAAGTTGGCTAATTTTGAGTTTTACGATATGCGAGGAAAAGTAGAGCGTGTTAATTGGCATTTGGACCTGTGTATGCCATGCCATTCCTAATTTAGATCCTCATTAAAAGGAAAAAGAAATTTCCGAGCATTGACTTACTCTAGAAAAGTGTGGTTCAGCTCCATATATTTACTATGCTCAGTGGCGTGTACAAATGGTGTGGGGGTGAGGATTCAGTCCCTCCCCCTTTGTCCATGCATTTTTAACATAAAGTCCGTACAGTTTTAATTTTAAACATATAGATTATGGCTTTTATTTAACCAAAAGATTACTTCCATTCCCCCATTCTCTTAAAGAAAGTCGGTGTACACCACTGATTATGCATCTGCACATTATTTGTAAGTACATAAAATATTTGTAAGTAATAATTACAACAAAAAGAAAAAACTGCCATTTGCTTTAAATTACCTAAGTGATATGATAATTTTAAGAAATAAGAGGGCCCCCCAAAAGGGATGCTTGCTTCAGAGTGGCTTTTTGAGGCCCAGATCATGTTTTTCTAGAATACAAATAAAGGGAACACAAGGTCATTAGTTAAAGAACTTTGGTTCTAGAAATACTGGTATATAAATTTAACTTTTCATAATCAGCTGTACGTATCGTAATACAGCGGATCTGTTGGTGAGCTGTTAGCTATTTTGTAAACAGTAAGCAACTTTTTTGTTTTCTGCTTAAACAGTGTTAGGTGATCCGTTTTGAATAGTAAATGTACAAATCTAAAACGTTATAAAAGATAAAAAATCCAAGTGGTTGAAGAAATATTTGTATGGATTTTGAGGCCCCTACATGTGGGGGCCCCGGGCATTCGCCCTGCCATGCCTCCCTATTTTTACGGCACTGTCTTTCGCCATAAGCCAAGCTATGCGAACGCAAATGAATGATCTACTGGAGTGATTGCGCAAATCCAACGCTCACAAGTCCTTTCTGTTGTCTCTTCTTTTTGATAGTGTAAATCACATATCGGCAAACCCTGGCCCGCGGCCCGGATGTGGCCCTCCAGGGTATTTTATCCAGCAAGTGGAAGATTTCAAATTTCCATAGACCAGTGGTCCCCAACCCCCTGTCCGCGGATCAAATGGTACCGGGTTGCTCAAGAAAAATTACATTATTTCCATTTTATTTTCTGTCGTGCATTTCTCTCGAGGTCTCGAGTTTCTTGGGTTTGTGCTAATTTATATAGAACAGATTTTGTAACAGAAAAAATTCTCATGACTATTTTACATTATTTTACTGCTTATTAAATATTTCAAGACTATGAATTAAAATTCCAGTCTTTTAAATCCCTATTGCCATTTCCAACAACCTAACTGTGTGAAGCGGGATTTTCTGCACTGACAAGAACCAAAATAACAGAATAAAGGAATGAATTGTACATAAGCAACACACTTTGGGTGTCATTGCTTCTTACCTCCAGATCTAACCAACTCGTTGCAAAGAAATAAGCTCAGTGTTCTCATTCATTTAGCGTCCTAGTGAGATAAAATCTTAAATCATTTTACATTCATTTTTTGTGAAACTGTATATATTTTGAAGGTATGTTTAAGCACAATTAAATTAAAACAATAGGCGTACTCCCTCCCCTGACCAGTCCGCGGTAAAATTATTTTCAAACGCTGACCAGGTCGCGGCGATAAAAAGGTTGGACAGCACCGCCATAGACAATCAATATAAACCAAATCAAAATCCCACTTATACGGTCCGTGACGTCCCTAACATCCTAAATTTTGGCTCGCAACCTTCCAAAGTTTGCCCGTACCCGGTGTAAATGAACAGGTTAAACCCGGGTTCCCCTGATTAAATATGAAACCCATATCTCATACACTAAAACCGGAGGGGGGATAAGTAAGCTTCACTTTAATTATTCACCATTCCGCTCACTATAATTATTCACTATTCCGTACATTGGGGCCGTTTAATTAGATCAAAATTTTATTTGCCCAACATGTGTCCCTGAGTTCTGCAACATATCTGACAAAATTCAAAGCTTTATATATTTTCAAAAGCAAATGAAACTCCCATCAACCATAAATATTACATTTACGCAGTTACGCAAATAAATGAATTTTCGGTGTCATGTCACATTATATATACGGATTAAATCCGAATTTTTATCATTTCAAATAACTATATGAGTTAATATGGTAACTAATATATGTACTAATATGGCAATATGCAACTAATTGCTATTGTTAATACTAATTTTCAATAACTAGTATTAATGTTACTAAAAATATGGTAAAAATTCGCAGTCCTTAATTTTGCGAGACTCGCGAGACGTCTCGCGCGAGACGCGAGACGAGACAGGCAATTTCTCTGCGAGACGCGAGACGAGACAAAGTGGTTGCGAGACGAGACGAGACGCGAGACGAGACATAGGTTTACCACTGCGAGACGAGACGAGACAGCCCTATTTCTCGTCTCGCGCGTCTCGCGTCCATCCCTAATTAGAAGGTTTCAGATTTCAAAGGTGATTTTCGAAAGCAATGACTACGTTGACCTTATCCATTGGCAACAATGTGTTGTGACTGAGCCTCCCATCACAAAGAAATGAACAAATAGTGTGTTACAGGAATTACTGAAGTCGGATAAACATCCAAGTTCTTGCGATAATTTTCTAAAAAGACATTGCCATTCCCAAGAAGTTGAAATGATGATTAGGATTGTGATAGAATCTGCTCTTCATGTGTGTGGCCTCCATGCAGGAGATGAATTCATCCGAGCAAAAACATTCGATAGGAATCTAATGCCATGTTTTGAAAAAAAGTCTGATTTCCGAGTGAAATAACCTACTCCTTACATGAGAAGGTAAGACTAGTATCTTCTCTATTTACATGTCTTGTGTACCATTTTCAGTGAAAAACGCTCAACTTTAAGGAATTTGGGGAGGCATAAGAATTAATTTTACATCGGCTAGCTTTTTATAAATGTTTATATACTCAAAAGTACAAATAAATAACCTGGTGACATTTCATAATTACTTTTTTCTTTAATGAACAGAGCAGTTGATTTTAAAGCCTTTTTCCCCATAATTTCCAAAATTCGAGGATCTTGAGGAGGCCTAAGATATTAAACAATTTCATCCAAATTTCAGGGTTTCATTTTACTATCAAAATCGCAACTATTGCATATGGTGACGTTTCGAATTTCAAAAATAATTGTTTTTCGCACCACCCTATTGCTTAATAACACGATTCTGGCGTGCCAACTTTATTTGTTTCATGATTAAAGATGGGTTACTGAGGTGTTACAATGAAGCAGACATATTTGAATGATAATTAGAGCTTTCAAGCAACGTAAGAACTGAATTATTTTCAGTTTGTTTTTTTTTCTTTAAATATACATTTGTTTTTTTTTTTGCGTTTTTCAATTTTCTTTTTCACTTGTTTTTATCACATATATATTACTATGTTAAAGCTATTCTTGTTTTATTACGAATATATCGGTTACTATTGGATTTGTTATTCGATACATTTTTATGGATTTTGTATAAGTATCTTGTATTTCAAGATTTACAATTTGATGGACGATCCTTTATGGATTTGTATTTCAGATTTTTAGATTTAGATAAGTTATTCTTTGCTTTTTAGCTTTAAAGCTTGTTTCTATCTCATTCATTGCTAAAGGTAATGGTTTTATCAGTTAAAGCGGTTTAAGCCCCTTTGTCAGTCCAAATGCTGACACATCATTTTTATGAGATCCAATGTACTTCTTCATATTTTTACTATCTTTTTCTTTCTACTCTAGTCATTTTATAATACTGTACTTTTGTGTTCCCTTTTCCCATCGCTTACCTAATTATTATTTTCTTAAGTGTATTATATTTAGCTTCCAAAAGCCACAAAAAACATGTACTGAGAGTGTATACTTTTCGATGTAATAAAGACACCATTTGAAATATAAGTATTTAATAAGGCACCAATGAAAATATGAATACAATTCTTAAAATCACAGCAACATTGCTGAACCGCCGCACACGCAGAACTGAACTGATGGCACAGAATCTCTCCAAATCTGAACTGAATCATCTGAATTCTCCACAGCATAACTTTGCTGCCATCTCTTGAACAGTTAAGACATTAGAGAAAGTGAAAATGTTTGCCTCACCGCACATCATCGCATTATTTGGAGGATCTGTTGCCGCTCTGCAATTAACCAGAGGGCATTAGAAAGAACAACAACATGCTTTCTTGTAAATTTAAAAAAAAAAAAAAAAAAAAAAAAAAAGAATTTCAATTTCAAAATTGGAATTTTCATTTTTATTTACTTTTTTGCTTATATGTTATATTCAATTTTTTTTCAGCAATATATGCTAAAACTTTAAAGCTGAAATTTATATTTCAATAGTTAAAAAATTTCATAGAATTTAATGTTGGAGCGAATTGATGTTGTTAATAAAAATCTGGAGTGACTCCGCTAGTTCCGAACACTTGATGCTTACCAGGCGTTTAAATAAGTTTGAGTCAATTTCAATCGGATGTAGTGTTCAGATGCTAGGCACTTCCAATAACTTTAGTTCATAGGCCGCAACCTGTTAAAATAATCTTATCTAGCCCTGTAAAGAAACTTTGAGGTCTATACGTACCAAAATCTGTACAGTATGTAACACAGTGACCTATAACATGCGTCTCTAAATTAAGTTCAATCGAATGCACAATGTAGAGGATAGAGCACTTTCAAGAATTTGCGCCGTGATAGATTAGAACTTTTCTGTACCCCTGTACAAAAAATAAGCCCTACATACATCAAAATCTGTACAGGCTATGTGACGGTGACCTGTAATATACGTACCCAATTTGAGCTTATTTGAATGCACCATTTAGACACTAGCAGACTTTAAATGATGCGCATCTGTAAACCGTAATGTATAATTGCATTGATTTTGCAACCCTGTGAACAAACTGTCAGCTCTACACGCACTAAACCGTCAACCCCTATATAAGAAAGACCCCTCACAGCAACCATAGAAGCTAGTGACCGATATAAGAAAGACCCCTCACAGCAACCATAGAAGCTAGTGACGAAAGCAAAGTTAGGCCGTAGGTTTTTCGACTGGGTTACTAGCAGCGCTCGCTTATCATCGGAGTATTATCGCCAATTGATCCCGCAGGTACTATTATTGTGAACACGGGCAGGTACGTCAAACCGGTCGAAAGGCAGATAAATCGTCGCAGGTGAAAGAGAATTGGCGATAGTGTACTATACTTTTCCGCCATCAATGCGATTTTGTTTGCTTCGAAGTTCTTGAAGAATGTCCATTATTTATAAAACTATGCTTGCTAATTGTATTTAAAACATGGTATACAAGTGTTCAGTACCTTTTTGTAAAGGTAATTATGCAGACGGCCTCAAGGTATCCGTTTTCAGTTTACCAAAGAATGAAGAACTACAAAGGAAATTGCTAAATGCCATTCCACGTGCAAATATTAATCCATCAAAGAATTTTAAAGTAAGTGCTTTTTTGTTTGTTTTTAAGAATATGTTTAGTATATTTGGATTTATGTATCTATAAATCTTCTATATTCATATAAGCATTAAATTTTTTCTGATTTCATGAATTTCGTTTCAGTTTACAAATAATTTTACATTCTTTATTAATAATTGCTATTTCTTTATTGTAATCAATCAGGTGTATATATATCTATATATATATATATATATGTGTGTGTGTGTGTGCGTGTGTTATCAATACTTTTTAATTCCTCTTTTAAAAACATAAAAAGCAGAACTTAAAATTGCAAAACAATAATAATAATAATGATAACAGAAATTTTGAAAACAATATGTAAAATAAAATCATATTTTGTTATTTGATTTGCAGTTGGAAGTATGAACTAATAATGATCTATCTCGCTTTTTTAGTGAAAACTGCAATTCTTGAAGATGACTTATTTATTATTGTCATCATTACCGGTTTTGAAAATTTATTTTTTACAAAATTACAAATAACGAATTAATAATATTAATAAAAATTGATATTTAATACTTCTACAAATATATAATAATGATAAAATTATTACTATTATAAGTAATAGCATTATTTAAACCTCATAGTTCATAGTACAGTTAATAGTAATCACAATTCTTGATCACTTGATATTTATCTGTTAGAAAAATGTAGGCTTTTTTATTTAATTAGTGAAAACTATTCATTGCAGGTCTGTGAATTACATTTTAAAGAAGAAGATATTAGGAGAACTTCAGAATGCTACAATCCAGCAACGGGTGGGTGAGAAAATAGTGGCAACCTTAACACAACCAAGACTTAAGTATGATGCTTTGCATACAATTTTTCATGGCTGTCCTGCATATTTATCAAAACATATCAAGGCCAGAGAAGCTCCATAAAACAAAGCTGAAAGGAGAGAAAATGAGCAACTGCAAAAGACTCATGAATTAAATGTGAAATCATTTGACGAATATCAATCAAAAACTTCCTTTCAAACTCTGGAATAATTATTATTATTACTAAAGGATATTCAAATTCCTGATGTGTTTACGATTGTTAAAGCTGAAAATACAGTTATGTTTTTAAAAATATCTTCATTGCCAGTACATGAGTTATCGTTATCAATAATAATAGAAGAAAATTTAATGGTAAGTGTTTTTTTTATCATAAAGTACCTATAACTGAGCATAACAATTTTAAATTCCCAATGCAATCTACAAATATAAATGATTTGCTGTCTCTATTGCATGAATTTATAAATTACAATGATTTTTCATTTGATAAATTAAACAATCTAAAATCTTTAGTAAAAAATATTTGTTGCGAGTTAAAGCTAATTGTTCCTGAAAGAAGCCATGATTTAATAGACTTTCTTATATGAACAGATTAATTTAATTGGTTTAAGTAAAACAGCCCATAGATATAGTGCAGATCTTTTAGTATTAAGTAGTTTGTTACATTCAAGCATTGTTAATTGAATATGAATATGTTTATAAATCTAAATAATGTAAAAACCTTTATATTTTACTTAATAAATATGTTTCAATTCAAACTGTCCATGTGCTTGTTTTTCTTTATTTTTTATAGGTGATAATTAAGAGTTTTGGAAACGTTTTAATTAATATTAAACCTTTTTTTAGTCTTTTTCTAAATGTTATAATGCTTCTACATAGGGGGAAAAACTAAATAAACTACTTTTTCATTAATCAATTTTTAATTGGTCAAGAAGTTAATTTCAATAAATACTATAATCACTATGTGTAATGAGTGCATATACAAAGTGATCTCATTTATAATTAACAAGTAGAAAAAATTTCGAGTTAATACGTTCCCTCCTCGGAGTAGGGGGAAAGGTTGGCCTAACAATTGTGACGTCATTTCTCCCGTTGAAGCTCTTTCTATCTATCGGGGTTGACGACTAAACTCTTTACAGGTCACGTGACCGTAACTTATAATATACATAAGCAATTTGCACTCAATGGAATGCACCGTTTAGACGCTAGCGCACTTTCAAGAATTTCTTTCTAAAGACATAATGTTAAAGACCAATTTTTTGTATTCCTGTAGAAAAAATGTAAGTTCTCACACTAAAATCAATACCGGTAGTGCGAGGGTAGTCTATAAAATATGTATTTAATCTGAACTCAATCTAATGTCCCGTTTAGACTCCAGCGCACTTTCGAGAATTTCCGTTCATAGGCCGTAATGCAAAACAATTCTTTTTTTTTTCAGCTCTGTAAAAAAAATATAAGTCCCATACAAACCAAAATCAATACCGATCGTGCGATAGTGGTCTGTAATATACATACCAAATTTGAGCTCAATAGAATGCACCGTTAAGAGTTATCATCTTCACTCACATATACACAAACACACACACACACACACACACACACACACACACACATCTCGTAAAAGTGGCATAAATATTAATTTATTTTTAATGTCCTTTTCCAGCGTATTGAGCATGTTGTGAGCATTTAGGCAGCGTGAAAATTTATATTCACTCAGCCAGCTAGTTATTGTCAAGCTATAGTTAATATATTTAATAATTTGCGCTAATACCTCTGATGAAGAATAAATTTTCCATATCAGTAGTAGAAATAATTATTTTTTCTGGAAAATATGTACAAAGGCAATGATAATAATTAATGGAAATATAAAATAAAATGTATGATTTAAGTATTTTTTAAAAATAAAAGTTATTATTTTAAAAAATAATGTAGGGAAATAGATTGGTTGTGTGTGATTAAGGCAAACCTGCGCGAGGGGTATCTGCCTAAGATGAGGGATGCCTTGGTAAGAGGACTTTCTAAAGGGCTCTAACGCGTATTCACGTTACATCTGGAGAAAACCTACCAAAACTCCAGACCGTTAGATCGACGACCTTGCGACTAGACCCGAACCCGGGACCTTCCGACTTCGGCCGTCTACCATTTTCAGTGATATAACCACTGTGCCATGGTGAGGCGTAGGGAAATAGAATATAAAATGTACCTCTTTTTGGTAGCAACAATGAAATTTAAAAAGTTATGTCTCAAAAATTCTTAGTTACAAATGACTTCTTAACACTTTGCCGCCCGTATTTCTCGTAAAAGTTTCTTCGCTTGGCACCGGCACCACTAATTAAGATTACTCCGAATGTCGTCGGCAATTTTTGAGGTTATCCGGATATATATGTTACCTGCAAGTATGAAATACGGCACTCTATAGAATGCCTAAAACTAGCCGGCAATGTATGAAATGATTAGTATTTTGCACATTTCCTAGGAATTCTATAGAAGGCCAAAGGAAAAACTGGCAAAATATGAAATACATATTCGACTATGTGTAAAATGTAATGAAATGTAATTTAAAATGTCATTCAAGCCTTCCACGTTGCATATGTTGGTTAATTTTAATTTCTTATTTTTTATATGAAAATTTGTTTCCTTTAATGAGAAAGTATAGGTATTGTTTTCTTCAACTTCAATTTTTCTTTACGTATTATGAATAACATTTTATGGCACTCTCGTAATTTTTTTCAGAATAACATTTTGCATTTTTGAGGAGTGCACGTATTTTATATGGGAAATGTGTTAGTTGCACCGAGCGAAGAGAGAAAAGGGCGAATTGCAGCGCGGATGAATTTAATCCACGAGCCAGTTGCACCCGCGAAATGGAGGGGAGGGGGCTATCATAGGGGAGCCCTGGGGTCTCACACGGGGCCAGCGATAGCATATTTGCAGAGCCCCCTACACATATTTCCGGGCCCAGTGATGTTTTTGGGGGGTCTCGCAAAGGGCCAGCAATTACATATTTTCTATAACAGCGATAACATAACAGACCTCCACAGATCACCAGCATTCAGTGTAATTAGTTGCACTTATTACCGCCAGATGGCAGCATAAGATTTATATATTACTCATTGGTGACATTCACATCCATTTTCACAGCATTGCGTTTGCCTCCGCGCCTTCTGTTTTTTTTTTTACTTGGAAATCTGTTAACATGACGTCAGAAACTGGTCTAGTGATCAAATAAATTGAAAATACTAGTACACCACTATATAGCGATACTTTACGTACGACACCACTGTGGTGTCGCCGGACGGCAAAGTGTTCATTTCCCACCAAATTAAAAAGCTAAAGAAAGAATTAAGTTTCAGCACGTTTCTTGATGTTCATAAATTTTTCAAATTTCATTTAAGATCGCTTGAATAACAGGAGTCTAAAATTTAAGCTGAACCCTTTTTTCGAAATGAATAAATGGCCATACAGTGAAATCTGCTAAGTTGACCACCCAGTGGTTCCACGTTATTGTGCTCAGTTTAGACAGCTTGTCAACTTATCAAGGTACAATACTTACTTTTTGATTTTCGAATTTTATCATGTACGTACTCATGCATTACGTAGTACATTTAGTATATTACAAAATTATATAAAATATGAAATCAAACTGATACACAATTGGAATAATATTGCTTATTAGGTTTAACATTAATTATTATATATATTAATACGCTAAGGTTAAGATGTTTGCCTCCCTTTTTAGAAAAAAACTCACAATTTCTCCTCATAAATTTTATATCATTTTATAGAGAATTGCTTGCTCTACCGGCATCAACAACTAAAAAATTTGTTATTGCTTTTGTTTTTGTAAATTAATGGGGGGGGGATGCAGAAGTGGTGCCCATGCCAAATGACGGCGATAACGACCTAGCAACGTTAGATTTCTAGCAAACGTTATCGTTTTTCTTCGTAATGAAGAGAAACGTCATAGCTGTTGAGTATTGCGATTTGCGAAAAAACTTGCGTGAAGAGGTGATATTCTAGGAGTTACGAAGTCATGGTTTTTGTACATTTAGCGTTAGTTTACCAGTGAAATTCGCAGTTAGTGCAAGGCCAACGCCCATATGAAATGTGACGTCATTGCGGGATTCGTGTGTTACGCTTTGCAAGTGAAGTCGCTCGTGAATGTAGAACCGCCGCTCGCTTGATGGGCGCAAGAGTTTTGATTGTTGCGATTTGCGATTGATTTCGTTACACAAGAATCTGGCCAGCTTGTTAAAAATATTGTACTTTATATTGAAGTGAAGTCAGATTTTAGAAAACTATTTTCTCGATCTGATATCTGCGGTTTATAATGCAATATTGTTTATAAAGAAGTTTTGAAATAAAGAATAAATAAAATAAATAATTTTTGTAATTTTGCAAAGTGATAGCATACTTATTTACTGCGAATTATTCGCATGGGTACCGCTAGTATATACATATTACCGTATTATGTATCAATTATTGGAAATTGTCACAGTACTTACAGTTACTTTGTGGGTCTATGTTCCGTATCCGGTGCCCCTTGGTTCTGGCGACATCGTGAGCGATGTTCAACGTTAGTAAAGTACCCTGCCGATGGTTGTTTGACTGGCAACCATAAAGAAATGTGTAGAGCTTGGCGACGTTTTTTTGGGGGGAATGATAATGCGTCAAATATTGTAAATTGGATAATTTAGAACTATTGAAAGATGCGAAATTTCTTGCAGTTTCGGGCATGGGTAATAGTTGTTTTTTAATCTAGCTACTGTGTGACGTTAGCAGATGAATGTAACGAATTCGCTTGCTCAATTTGACGTCACTAAGCTGTCAATTTGCGTTTTGCACATGCGTTATTGTTATTTTGCGTTTTTTCCTGTATTTTCGTCTACTATTCTAATTTGCTTCAACTTGTACTAATGTTTTTTTTTTTTTTCCGGTCTCGCAGAGGGGCCCGCGTTAGCATATTTTCGAATGTATATATCGATGAATGTAACGAATTCGCTTGCTCAATTTGACATCACTAAGCTGGTAATTTGCGTTATGCGCATGCGATATTGTTATTTTTCTTTTTTTCCTGTTCTTTCGTCTACTATTCTAATTTTCTTCAACTTGTACTGTTTTTTTTTGGGTCCCGCAGAGGGGCCCGCGTTAGCATATTTTCGATGGGGCCTTTTGAGGCGGTGGCCGGACCCACTGATTTTTTTTTTGGGTCTTGTAGAGGGGCCTGCGTTAGCATATTTTCGATGGGGCCCCCTTGAGGCGGTGGCCGGACCCACTGATGTTTTTGTTGGGTCTCGCAGAGGGGCCTGCGTTAGCATGTTTTCGAGGGGGCCCTTTTGAGGTGGTGGCCGGACCCACTGATGTTTTTTGGGGGGGTCTCGCAGGGGGGGCCGCGTTAGTATATTTTCGAGGGGGCCCCCTTTAGGCGGTGGCCGGACCCACTGATTTTTTTTTTGATCTCGCAGAGGGGCCCACCCAGACCCACTCATGTTATTTTTGGGTCTCGCAGAGGGGCCCGCCCGGACCCACTGATGCTTTTTTTGGGTCTCGCAGAGGGGCCCGCGTTAGCATATTTTCGAGGGGGCCTCCTTGATTCGGTGGCCGGACCCACTGATGTTTTTTTTGGATCTCGTAGAGGGGCCCGCCCGGACCCACTGACGTTTTTTTTGGGTCTCGCAGAGGGGCCCGCCCGGACCCACTGATGTTATTTTTGGATCTCGCAGAGGGGCCCGCTTGAGGCGTTGGCCGGACCCACTGATGTTTTTTTGGGTCTCGCAGAGGGGCCCGCGTTAGCATATTTTCGAGGAGGCCCTATTGAGGCGGTGGCCGGACCCACTGATGTCTTTTTGGGTCTCGCAGAGGGGCCCGCCCGGACCCACTGATGCTTTTTTTGGGTCTCGCAGAGGGGCCCGCGTTAGCATATTTTCTAGGGGGACCCCTTGAGGCGGTGGCCGGACCCACTGATGTTTTTTTGGGTCTCGCAGAAGGGCCCGCGTTAGCATATTTTCGAATGTATATATCGATGAATGTAACGAATTCGCTTGCTCAATTTGACATCACTAAGCTGGTAATTTGCGTTATGCGCATGCGATATTGTTATTTTTCTTTTTTTCCTGTTCTTTCGTCTACTATTCTAATTTTCTTCAACTTGTACTGTTTTTTTTTGTGTCCCGCAGAGGGGCCCGCGTTAGCATATTTTCGATGGGGCCTTTTGAGGCGGTGGCCGGACCCACTGATTTTTTTTTGGGGGTCTTGTAGAGGGGCCTGCGTTAGCATATTTTCGATGGGGCCCCCTTGAGGCGGTGGCCGGACCCACTGATGTTTTTGTTGGGTCTCGCAGAGGGGCCTGCGTTAGCATGTTTTCGAGGGGGCCCTTTTGAGGTGGTGGCCGGACCCACTGATGTTTTTTTGGGGGTCTCGCAGGGGGGGCCGCGTTAGTATATTTTCGAGGGGGCCCCCTTTAGGCGGTGGCCGGACCCACTGATTTTTTTTTTGATCTCGCAGAGGGCAGAGGGGCCCACCCAGACCCACTCATGTTATTTTTGGGTCTCGCAGAGGGGCCCGCCCGGTCCCACTGATGCTTTTTTTGGGTCTCGCAGAGGGGCCCGCGTTAGCATATTTTCGGGGGGGCCTCCTTGATTCGGTGGCCGGACCCACTGATGTTTTTTTTGGATCTCGTAGAGGGGCCCGCGTTAGCATATTTTCGAGGGGGCCCTTTTGAGGCGGTGGCCGGACCCACTGATGTTTTTTTGGGTCTCGCAGAGGGGCCCGCCCGGACCCACTGATGCTTTTTTTGGGTCTCGCAGAGGGGCCCGCGTTAGCATATTTCCTAGGGGGCCCCCTTGAGGCGGTGGCCGGACCCACTGATGTTTTTTTGGGTCTCGCAGAGGGGCCCGCGTTAGCATATTTTCGAGGGGGCCCCCTTGAGGCGGTGGCCGGACCCACTGATGTTTTTTTGGATCTCGCAGAGGGGCCCGCCCGGACCCACTGATGTTTTTTTGGATCTCGCAGAGGGGCCCGCGTTAGCATATTTTCGAGGGGGCCCCCTTGAGGCGGTGGCCGGACCCACTGATGTTTTTTTTTGGATCTCGCAGAGGGGCCCGCCCGGACCCACTGACATTTTTTTAGGTCTCGCAGAGGGGCCCACCCGGACCCACTGATGTTTTTTTGGATCTCGCAGAGGGGCCCGCGTTAGCATATTTTCGAGGGGGCCACCTTGAGGCGTTGGCCGGACCCACTGATGTTTTTTTTGGGTCTCGCAGAGGGACCCGCGTTAGCATATTTTCGAGGGGGCCCTTTTGAGGCGGTGGCCGGACCCACTGATGTTTTTTTTGAGGTGTTGCAGAGGGGTGCGCGCCCCCTCCAAGAAAAATGTTTTTACACTACTGTTGAAGTTTCAGAACCACTATAACTTTATGAGTTGCCACTAGATGGCAGCACTACACTGATCGGGCTCAATTGACTGTACATTCCAAAGACTCTGAACTTTTTAGAACCTTTTTAAATCTTTCAAATTCAAGTTTTAAAATGTAAAATTAATTCCTTTCTGTATTCTGTGTTAATTAATTCATAATTATTCTTCCATTTATTACAGTGCTGACCTGTCATTTTTTTTTTCAGCCCGGGCTGTGGTTTTTTGTTTTTTTTCCTTTTGTTTTGTATTCAGGTAAATTTGAAATTTGTGTGACGCTTTACTAAGCGGTAAACCATAAAATATGTTTAGAAATAAACCAGATTCAGATTCAAAATGGTATTTTTAATTCAAATTGATGTTTTGTCAAGAGACAACCTAAAGATGAAAAGATTCCAGAAAAAAAGGTGAGTGCACCTTGGAATTCAAACTTGTTCTTTTTATTCGTCAATACCTTTGAAGCAGCGCTTAAAATTATATACAGTCCACAGATTCACTAATTCATTCATAAATCCTTCATAGTTTTTTGGTCCGTCGAGCCGGAGGTACTGAAATTGTTTGAATTCAAGTCATTTGTAACGATAATTAAACTGAAAATACTGACAATTTGTTATGGCTACGAAATTAGATAAATTAAAGTCTAAGCGAACAATTCTTAGAGGGTCAGTGACGAAATTAGAAACTAAAACTTTAAAAATACTAGATTCTGACCCTTTGGATATTCAAGAAATAAGGGTAGTGCAAAGTCAGATTCGTGAAAAACAAAGTCAGTTAGAAAGTATAAATACTGAAATTGAAGATGTTATTGTTGATTTAGAGGAATTGAAGAAAGAAATTGAGGATAATGAAAAATGGGCGGAAAAAATAGTTCGCATTAAATGTCAAATTGATTCAAAATTTGAAATCTTGTGTTCTCAGAACACTAAAGTTGTTACAAATGTCGATGAAAATTCAAAACAATCGGTGAAGCTTCCCAAATTCGACCTATATCATTTCAGTGGTAGCTTGGACGATTGGCTAAGCTTTAAGCAAATCTTCGAAAGCACTATTCATGAGAACACTCAGCTTTCAGAGCTGCAGAAATTGCAATATTTAAAAGCGTCAGTCACTGGCTCTGCCAGCAAGTTAATAAAAGGATTTCCAATCACAGACTCTAGTTATAAAGAAGCATGGGCAACATTAATTTCGAGATTTGATAATAAAAAAAATCTAGCTTATGCACAGTTAAATAAATTCTTTAATTCAAAACCGTTGAAACCAAACTGTCGGAAATCAATTCTTGATTTGTTAGATAACTGTAATGAAGCTGTACGTAATTTGAAATGTTTGAATTTTGAATTTAATTCTTTTGTAGATTTAATTCTTGTTTACAACCTACAGTTAAAATTAGATGATAATTTAAAGAGGCAGTGGGAATTGGCTTTAGAAAGTGATTCTTTTCCCACCTATGATGAATTTATTTTATTTCTTGAAAAACAAGCAAGAAGTTTACAGGACATTGCTGACACTCATTCCAAAACCGAAAGTAAACCAAAAGTGGCTTTGAAGAAGTCTCTGTCTAACGCTGTCATTTCTAATTCAGACAGCAAATCGAATAATTCTAGTTGCCCAGAGTGTTCGGAATCGCATGTACCTTTCAAGTGCCCTCAATTTCTTAGAAAATCAGTTGAAGATAGGTGGAAAACTGTGAAAGATAAAAAGTTATGCATGAATTGCTTACGAAGCAATCATTTTGTTAACCGGTGCTTAATTTCTTCAAAATGTCGTCACTGTAACTCTAAACATCATACACTTCTGCATTTTGAAAAATCTAAGTTAAATTCTTCCCCGGCTAGTGAAAATACCAGTATTAACAACCACGAACAAAGTCAAGCTTCCATTAATTCTAGTTGTTTGACCAGTACCCATGACAGTTGTCAAACTTTGCTTTCTACTGCCATAGTTCTTCTAAAATCAAATACTGGAAAGTTTGTACCCTGCAGGGTCCTGGTGGATTGTGGAAGTCAAAAATCTCTCGTATCAAGCTCTTGTGCTAAAAGGCTAGGTTTACCTGTTCGACAAACAAATCATAGAATATCCGGTGTCAACAATATTGTTGCAGAAACTGCTCTTTATGAAGTTGACATTATTCTAAAGTCTTGCTATAATAATGACACCTTTGATGTGAATGCGTTAGTTGTAAATAATGTGACCGTAAATCTTCCTAATTTTGTTGTTCGGAGATCTTCATGGCCTCATTTGGAAGGTCTACCTTTAGCAGATCCCAAATTCTATATTTCCAGCCCAGTTGAAATGTTGCTAGGTGCAGATTTATTTCCCTTAATAATTTTAGGAGAATCTATTCTGGGTCCTAAAGGCACTCCCTGTGCACTGAATTCTAAATTGGGATGGTTACTCTCGGGAGTCATTCATTCAAATCCTTCCCAACATTCCAAAACAAGTCTTAGTTGTCATGCTACAGTCGAATTGACTCGTGATCTTCAGAAATTTTGGGAAATTGAATCCTTGCCTGATGTAACACCAATTCACAGTTCTGAAGAAAAATACACACAAACGGTTAAACGAGTTCAGTCTGGACGTTATATGGTTGATCTTCCCTTCAAAAAAGATCCAAATCTAGGTGACTCACGAGCAAATGCATTAAAACGTTTCTATTTGCTAGAATCTAAACTGAATAGAAATCCTAAGCTTAAAGAGCAATATCATGCTTTTATGCAAGAATATATTGACCTAAATCATATGGAAGCAGTCCCAGAATCTGAACTTGATAGTCGAAATTTTTATTACATGCCTCATCATGGGGTTTTGAAAGAAGACAGCACGACAACTAAAGTGAGGGTGGTCTTTGATGCTTCGGCTAAAGGTACATCAGGACATTCTTTAAATGATTTTCTTGAAATAGGTCCAAAATTACAACCCGATTTGTTGAAGATTCTTCTTAAGTTTAGATCATACCCAATAGCTTTAACCGGAGACATCGCCAAGATGTACAGGCAGATTTTAATAAATCCTAAACATGTCGACTTTCAGAGAATCTTTTGGCGATTCCAGCCACATGCATCTATTACTAGTTTCCGATTGTTAACAGTCACATACGGAACCGCCTGTGCTCCGTTCCTAGCTATAAGGACATTGCAACAACTTGCAAAAGACTATATTTCAGAATTTCCTATTGCTGCAAAGTCAATTCTCGAAAATTTCTACGTCGATGATTACCTTGGTGGGTCGCATTCTATTGATGCAGCAACACAGTTAGTCAAAGATTTAAATCACGTTTTAGATCAAGGAGGCTTTACACTTAGAAAATGGGCTTCCAATGTGCCCTCAGTCATTGAAAATCTTCCTGAGGATCTTAAATCCACTAAGCAAAACGTAAAGCTTTCAGAAGATTCCTCCCAAAAAATCCTGGGCCTAGTTTGGAATTCGGCAGAAGACTCCTTGAAAATTCATCTGACTAGTGTTAAATCAGTGCACACCAAGCGAGAATTGCTATCGATGATAGCTCAAATCTTTGATCCCTTTGGGATTTTAGCCCCAACCACGATCATGCTCAAAATCATGATGCAAGAACTATGGAAAGACAAGTGTGCTTGGGATGATCAAGTCCCAGATTCCATTTTGAAATCCTGGCATGAGTTTAGTTCTCAAGTTGAACTCTTAAAGTCTATTGGCATACCAAGATACCTAAACTGTCAACTTCTAGCAGAGAACCACATAGAGATTCATGGCTTTTGCGATGGATCTGGCAAGGCCTACGCTGCAGTGGTATACCTTCGGACAGTGTCTTCTCTTGGTGAAATTTCAGTCAACTTTGTCGCAGCAAAAACCAGAGTCAATCCTTTAAAACCCGTTTCTCTTCCCAGAATAGAGTTATGCGCTGCATTTTTGCTTGCCCAATTATGTTCAACAATATTAGAATCGTTACCCTTTGCGGTAAATGAAATTTATTTGTGGTCCGATTCACAAATTGTTTTAAATTGGATCGAATCTCCTCCAGTCAAAGGAAACCAATTCGTCACAAATCGAGCACACAGAATCAAATCACTTATGCCACAAGCCATATGGACTTATGTCAATAGTTCATCGAATCCAGCAGACTGTGCCTCTAGAGGCATTCTACCAAAAACACTTTTGCATCACAAATTGTGGTGGCATGGGCCTGACTGGCTTAATTCCAGCATTAAATTGCCCTTATTCTTCGTTAAGTCCTCAGAGGGTTCATCAGAAAATTGCAAAGAAAATTTAATTCACGTTGCAACATCCAGTCATAAGAGCTTTCCTGATTTCTTGCTCAAGTTCTCTTCGTTTTCAAAACTTTGCAGAGTCCTTGCACTGTGCTTAAGATTCATTCACAATGCCCGTAGCTGCAATCGACATTCGAGACGTACAGGATTTGCCAGCACCCCTGAAGTTTCAAGTGCTGTTACTCACATTCTTAAATTGATTCAAGAACAAGAATTATTCGTAGAGCTGACTTTACTCAGGAAAAATCAACCTCTCCCATCCAACAACAAATATCTTTCCTTAAATGTTTTCTTAGATGACCAAGGTTTAATCAGAGTTGGTGGACGGTTGTCCAAACATCAGTCACTAAATCAAGATCAGAAGCATCCAGTGCTTCTACCGAGAAATCATTTAATTACAAAATTGATTGTTGAACGATTTCATCAACAACACTTTCATGCTGGTGCACAACTGATTCTTTCCCTAATTCGACAAAAATACTGGATAATAAATGGCCGCTCTTTCATTCGTCAAATTTTAAATAATTGTGTTTTTTGTAAACGGTTAAAGAAGCAAACCTGCCAACAAATCATGGGAGAGTTACCAGTGGAGCGTATAACTCCAATTCGTCCTTTTTCAAAGGTGGGTCTAGATTTCGCTGGCCCTGTAATCACCAAACCAAATCTATCCAGATCCAAAGTTAGATTGAAGTCCTATATCTGTGTTTTCGTCTGCATGTGCACCAAGGCCGTGCACCTAGAAGCTGTCTCAGATTTATCTTCATCAGCGTTTCTATCATCTTTGAAACGATTTGTTTCCAGACGAGGACTTCCTTCAGACATTTTTAGTGACAATGGAAAAAACTTCAAAGGCGTGGCCAACTACCTTAAACAATTATTTCGACTCATGTACTCTGAAAGTGTTCAATACTTTGCATCCAGAAACTCCATCCACTGGCACTTCATCCCCCCTTATTCCCCTCATTTCGGGGGATTGTGGGAATCTGTGGTCAAATCAACGAAAAATCATCTCGTTAGAGCTTGTAAATCCACCATCCTAAACTTTGAAGAATTGAGTACCCTGTTGTGCCAAATCAAAGCTTGTTTGAATTCCAGACCATTAACACCCCTTTCTTCAGATCCCTCAGATATTAGAGCTCTAACCCCCGGACACTTCCTTATCGGAGTCCCACTTCTTGAAATTCCCGAACGTGAGAAGTCACCAAATCTCAGTCTGTCTGCTCGTTGGATGCTCATTCAAAGAATGAAACAAAATTTTTGGAAGCGTTGGTCCCGAGACTATTTGCACCATCTGCAAACCAGACCTAAATGGGTCACTCCACGAGCTGATCTTCAAGTCGGGGACTTAGTTGTAATTCATGATCCACAATCTATCCCTCTTCAATGGAAGTTAGGTAGAATTATCCGTACCTATCCTGGACCTGATAATCGAGTTCGTGTGGTCAGCATTTGGACTCAGAATGGTGAAGTTCAACGTCCCATTACTAAAGTGACTCTGCTTCTCCCGGCGGGGGAGAATGTTGAAGTTTCAGAACCACTATAACTTTATGAGTTGCCACTAGATGGCAGCACTACACTGATCGGGCTCAATTGACTGTACATTCCAAAGACTCTGAACTTTTTAGAACCTTTTTAAATCTTTCAAATTCAAGTTTTAAAATGTAAAATTAATTCCTTTCTGTATTCTGTGTTAATTAATTCATAATTATTCTTCCATTTATTACAGTGCTGACCTGTCATTTTTTTTTTTCAGCCCGGGCTGTGGTTTTTTGTTTTTTTTCCTTTTGTTTTGTATTCAGGTAAATTTGAAATTTGTGTGACGCTTTACTAAGCGGTAAACCATAAAATATGTTTAGAAATAAACCAGATTCAGATTCAAAATGGTATTTTTAATTCAAATTGATGTTTTGTCAAGAGACAACCTAAAGATGAAAAGATTCCAGAAAAAAAGGTGAGTGCACCTTGGAATTCAAACTTGTTCTTTTTATTCGTCAATACCTTTGAAGCAGCGCTTAAAATTATATACAGTCCACAGATTCACTAATTCATTCATAAATCCTTCAACTACATAAATGGGGCTTTTACTAATATTTAGCAGGCTTTACACTAGATAAAATGAATATTCACAATTTGCGCACTCCTCCGAAAGAGTTTCTGGTTCCGCCCTTGGAGAACATATGTAAAGCTGACGTTATAAACTTGAAAATCGTCTGGATTTTTTATCACATGTTGGTCTGGAAAATCGTTTTTTTTTTTTTTAATCAGAATTTGACTGGCAATTCTGAAAATTAAACGCGGTGCATTTGAAGTATAGAATTTTCCTTTAGTGTTAATTGCATGAAGATTGAAGTTTGGTGTTCTTTGATTCTGAGTGGAATAAGTTTGTGTATGATTTTCCTTGTGTTTTTGATTCCGATTTACGGACCCGTTAGTGAGCGTCTCGGGGAATTTCGTCTTGGGGAATTTCATCGTTGTAATGGATGTTCCCGGTCCTTCCATTAAAAAATGAGGTGGGAAAGGTGAGGTAAGTGCTTGTTTAATCTTCTTTTTCTAATGTTTTGTTGTGGATTTGACGGTTTTATATAGTGTCATTTACTTAGAATTTGTGTTTCTTTGTAAAAATTTTAGTGGTATATACTAGTGTTTATTCGTCACAAGAAGGCGATAGCCGTTGGAGCTTGGCGGTCTCCAGGGTGGCTTGGCGCCATGGCTGGAGCTTGGCGCCAAGATCTGTAGCGCTCGCACTTGGCAATCGCCAAGCTCCAGCGGCTATCGCCGTGTTTACATGAGGGGCACCGTCTTGTATGATTTTACCACTTTGTGCACTACACACAGTTGTAAGTTGAACAGAAACAAGTTCGTTAGTATTAAACTCAATTTATTACTCAATTAATACATTTTGCATAGTGTACGTATGTAGAAAAGGTTTTGTACTTCTGATATACCTACTACTGTAAATGCAGTTACAAAAAAAAAAATTGTACTTTTACATAAGGAATAAAGATGATACATTAAGGATCTGGACTAAAATAGTCATTGATCTTGCTTTGTCGTCGAGACAAATAGAAATACATTATATATAAATATAAATTAATAGAAGAAAGACAGAGATAAAATTCTGGAAGTGGTCAACTTACAAAGGTTTTGATGTTAGACAGGTGGTCAACTTCTAAAGGGTTCACTCAATGTTAAAGTAACTAAGGCATTCCGTTTTTGGTGAATTAGGTCAACTTAGCCAGGTGGTCAACTTACAAAGGTAGTCAACTTCACAGGTTTCACTGTAGTGATTCGCCGGTTTTCTTCTGGAAGTATCGTCTATTTGATCGTGTCCGATGCTCAATCAGTTAAGCTCAATCACATCAACGAAAATCTCTTAACCTATACTAATAATTACTACTTTTGAAGTGAAAAAGAAAATATGTTATAAAAAGTGCCATTACACCTCTCAAACAGTTTTAAACCGCATTCCCCTACTCTATAATACCATTTCTTACATAGAGTTACAAATAAAGCCAGGTTTAGACTGAAAGTGTTTGGGTGCATTCGCCTTCCATGATGCTAAAAGCGATGAAACACCGTTTGATGATTGGCTCTCTTCTTCGACTGCAAATCACAAATAACCCCCCCCCACACACACACACACCACCACCACCACGATAATTCCCTGCACTTCTGTTTGCGCTGCTTACTTTCAACGAAAATGCGGGAGATAAGCTCGGGTTAGTCTTGGTTTCTCTCTATTCTAAAAAAAGTAACGGCCGCCGCCGCAGGCGCCGCTGTCACGAGCTTGTTGGCCTATCTTCTAAACCGTGGGGATTTCAATTTCGAGAAACATGTCCACGGATTCGGAAAATTCCGAGAACCTGATAAGCTGACTTAAATTTCGAAAATCGAATTATTTTAGAAGATATTAATTAAAAAAACTGAAAAAATAAAACATAATGGTTGCCAGATTTGACATAAAATCATTCATTCCTTTGCAACAAAGCAATTCCAAGTATGTAGAATCGTGTGAAATTGATAAACATGAAATAGAATTACACCCATTTTACGCCAAATTAAAACGTTTATGAAATAAATAGCTCAAAGTGTGTTACACAAAGCTGACAATTTTCAAATAGTAAGTTCGCTTAGACAACAGGAGTTTAGAATCAGCGATTATTCGTTTTTCCAAAACAGAATAACTAATTGCTACTGATTTTAAAAACGCCATCTTGGCAATAGGTGCGATCTGGCAAAATGATTTCTTTCCAAGCACGGTGAATCTAAACCGCGAGTTCAAAAATGTTAAAACCCAAAATCTTGAATATGAAAAATAATTAAAATGCAGATTATTTTAAAACCGGTTCGGTCCAACTGGAGTATTTGCTGCAAGTAGAAATATTTGGTGACATTAACGATGCCATTATAGCAGTTATAGTACACTTTGAATATTTGCCAGCGCGGCGAAATGATATAATTCGTGGTGCTAAATATGCCAATCTGCAAAGGATTATGCATATGAAAATATGGATCGAACAATAACGGGTTTTCCGGGTAATTGTTTTCCGAGACGGATAACGGTTTTCCGGGAACCCTAAATGAGCAGTAATTATTGGTTGTAAGCATGTGTAAATCGCATAATAATGAAAAGTCGCTATGGGTGGCAAGCTATCCTAACTGTTCCGTAGTTTTATCAGAGAAAACATATGAAGTACTGATTTCTTAGAGCTAATTATTAACTATACCTAAACGCAAGTCGCCAAATTATGAAAATTCGCCATAATTGGCTAATATGCAAGGTGATCCGTGAGTTTCACATAATTGCAAATAGTGCGAGGTTTAAATTTTTATGTTCCAAGCAACATGCAAAAACCAAGCAATGTGTAGCTCGGTAACATTCTATCTGATCCAACCTTCATGTTTTCTTCAAATTATGCCTTTTTTACGAATAAGCCTTATTAGGTGCCGAATGCCTCATACGAAAAGCAAGCGTAGCGAGTCTGGGTGCCTTGGCCTCTAGTAATCTACAAATTAATATTAATCTCTCTTCCGCATATATAAAATTTTTTAATCATACCTTGATAATAGGTCATTTTCTGACCGTTACTCAAACCACTACTCCACTAAAGGTAGCATAAACGCCGGTGTCCCGCGAGGCGCTAAACTGGTACCCATTTCTTAAACCTATTCATTAACGATACACCTAAATCACTCAAAACTACCTTAGGCTTATATGCTGACGATACTTGAGTGCTTTCCAAGAACAAGAACGTCAGATTTATGTACAAGTAACTCTCTGATCATATACAAGCATTTGAAACTTAGTTCAACAAGCGGAGAATTAAACTAAATACTAACAAAACTAAAGCCGTCTTCCTCTCACTCAAACGAATCCCTTTAACACCGCTGATGATATATGACCGACCAGTTCAATTCGATAGTGAAATTAAATTACCTTAGAATAATTCTGGATAAAACCCTTTATTAAAGATCTCATATTAAATGTAACGTTCGCAAATTCAACAAGGCTAAAACTGATCTCATCCATCTTCTCTTTGCTAAAGGAATGTCAATGGGAAACAAGATATTACTTTATAAAAAAAAATTTCGACCAATTTCTATACGCCTCATCTGTTTAGGGCTGCATGGCGAAGTCGAACCTACAAAAACTGCAAACCATGCAAAGCAAATCTCTTCGTTCTATCTGCAGAGCTCCTTGGTTATCTCAAAAATAAACTTATTCAAGCCGATCTTGGAATGGAGCCTATAAGAAAAATTATTAAGAGAAAATCCGATAATCTCTTCAAGAATATTTGTACGATTCCCAACGAATTACTCTTTAATCTACTCGACTACGACAGTAGAATGTATCGTATAAGACCCCGTGCTATTACTCATCTTCCTGGTGCAATTCATTTTCGATAATCTTTTCCCGTGCTAAACTAAAGCTCTTCTTATTTATTTCGCCAATGAGCACGTCCGTGGCGCTGTCAAGAAGCTAGGATGCCTCCTTTCACTCCTTTTTTTTTTCCCACCCTTCCCCTTTTTTAATGTTTTCCCTTTTTGATAAGTACTTACTTGTAATCTAACAGTGATATAATTTTTATGAGTTGACAATTCGGATTCCCACTTACTGTTTGCAGGAGATGAGAGGCTTTGCCTCAGGTGCTCCAAAATGTGCTCTATGTTATGTTATGTTATAACGCATTTTGGGGCGATACTTCCCATAAGAAAACTCCCCTAAATGCGATACTTCCCATTTAGAAATGACTTTGTTCTACTGCTATCGTCTGCAGACCGCAAAAGATCGGAAATACTTTCGGTGGTCCAGTGTATTCATGTTACGTTTACCATTGCGAAAAATCTTGCTTTAAGTTTTGATACATATCCTACATTTTACTGGGGGCAAAATTAGTAATAATATTTGGCTTTTTCCATTGATAGGGGATTTTAACTGTTTGACGACTTCCTCAAAATTCTTTTACTTTTTCTGAGTTATTAATTTTTGTTATAATTGTTCAGTTCTGCAGTCACGATCTTCTGTTAAATTAGGTTTTTGATATTTTTGGCTACCTTTTGTTAAAATTTTTGGTTATTTTTTAGTTTTTTGGCAGTTTTTACGGTTGACTCTAAAATGTCATCAAAATACACAAAATGTATTACTGTCTCAAATTAGAAAACACGATTTTGCACCCAATCTGTGGGTTGCTGTTTTTTTTTTTTTTTTTTTTTTTCCCAGTTCAGATTGTCACCCTAACTTAAAAAATAAAATAAAATAAAATGAAAAGGTCTAAAATTTGTTAGTTGAGAGACACATCTGAAAACGCAAACATTTTTTTCTTTCTTGGTACCTTCAAAAAACCATGTCGGATGTATAACAAAATAGTGCGCCAAATCTTGTCTGGTAGTTACATTGTACATTTTAAAAATAATTTTACAAACAAAAAGGAATGGGGGTGCTTTCTGTAATTGTCTGGAGATACACAAGCCAAAAAGGTCAAGAATAATCAGTCGGTTTTCAGCTATGTATAATGAGTAACGATTACATAGATGAGTGTCGGATAGAGCACATTTCAAATAATAAGTATTAAATTTAGCACAATGCATATCAGTCCAAAAAGCCACTAAGTAGGCGGTTACTCTTAAGTTTCCGCCCATTTGAACAGATAGCAGACTTCCTAAATTAAATAGGAGCTTTCTTAATATTAATGTTAACGCCTAGAAAACAGATTTCCTCAAGATTTAATAAATAAACTAATATCTACACGATACTACATAGAATATTTATAATTTCAAATTTGTCATGAGCATATTTCAAATATGCTGTTATGAATTACAGTAGAATTCTTACTGATAATACGTGATTTTTTTGGTCAATGTATCTCGAAAATTAGCAAAGAAAAGCTACTCCCAATTCTTTCAAAAAAAAGTGGGTTTTTTTGTTTGTTTGTTTTTTAAATATGTAATGTAATTCTAATTAGTTGATTCCATGAGCTTTATTTAACAAAATATCTATCATACTTTTGTAGGGAAACAATTTTGAAGTTTAATAGTTACAACCCGTCCGGAGAGACCCTTCCGCATGTCAGTTTCATATTTAAAATGTGTTTCTCCTTAAAAGTGAATGTCATATATATGTTACGGTAAATATGATTAATCCGGTAATTATATATAATAGCCGGTGATTATGCATAATCACCACTAAATATGGTAAATATGATAAATTTTTGGAAATTTATCAAATTAACCGGTTTGTTTGCATAATTCCCAACTCGTAATGGTAAATGTGATAAAAGTCCCTAACTCTACGAAAATTCGTTCAGTTTGCATAACTGATTGGCTTCTATCAACAAATGACAACCACGTGATTTCAGTAGCTGTCTTATTTCGTTGCATCTAGACGTTTTCTTGCTACCCTCTCGTATTTTATAAAATAATGAATAATGTCTGGTATGCTTGAGTGTTTTAATTCCAAATTAGTTAATATTATGGAGACTAAGAAGGCAAACAGTGGTTTTCCGACGAAAGAAAGACATGATAATTTGTTTAAAAAAGTGAATAATAATAAAAACAAAAGTAGTGGGAAAAAACAAGAAGATTATCAAAGACTAAAAAGATATGATGTAATGAAAATGGGCGGAGTGTAAGCCTTGCTGCAATTGTTCCGGGAAACATTCAGCTGGCTATAAAGGTTGCCCTAGATTCCCAAAATGAAAGAAAAATACATCCTATGCTAATGCAATTAAAAATAATTTACCTACTTCAAATAAAAATAATCTTACCATCCAACCCAAAGGTATCACTATTCCAAATTACCTTCCCGAACTCACATTAACGATTAAAGCAATTGAACAGGAACTTGGTGTAAATTACATGGGAGAGCTATTAAATGATTTTAAAGATTTATTAATTCAACTTAGGGGGCTTAACTCCAAACAAGAAAATAAATTTCACTTTGTAAATTTCATTTCAAATCAACAAGTATTAAATTCAAGTTCTAACTAGGAGTGACTCCCTAGGATAAATCAGCCAAGTAAATTCTCCTCCCCCTAACCTATCGTTAGTCTTCTCTTTAAGAGAAGAGCCTACTTTCTCCTCCCCATTCTCTTCTTTCCTATTTAAGTCCTCGGACAGCTATTTTCTTCTCAAATTCCTTTCTAATATAGCTACTATGAGCGGAGTTGAGGGCCTAGAGCCCAGGCACTCTGGGAATTAATATCCGAATTTCCGGAGTGTAAGCCGCAGTCACGTAAGCCTAAGAGCTCCGTAGCAGGTTTCGGCGACGGGGACGGGTGCGGAAGGCTGCCCGGGTTTTGTGGTGGGGACCGCCGCACAGTGGGGTGAAACAGCCGATTTCGGGTAAAAAACCTAATCGCGTAAATTATGACAAGTTTGAGATAGTTTCACTGTAGCAACCTACCTTCGTCCCAAAACTCGGTGAATTATTGCATTTATGCATTTTTCTCCTTTTTTTTTTTTTTTTTTTTTTTTTTTTTTGCTAAAAAGTGTTTTTCAGTTCTTGTCCTAAAAAAGTAACTCATACTTTTTTGAAGACAGAATTTGCTGAGTCTGAATTCTTGTTCTATAAGTAGTTTCATATTTGAAAATACTAGATTTACCTGGTACATATCATCACTTTATTATTTTTTAGCACCTATCACTTTTTAAAAGAAACAGGTATAGATAAAATCTGATTTATTAAAAAAATAAATTTTTGGAGTGAAGAAGGCCTGCCTCCACGCGTATCAGAATGAATAAAAAAAAAGAGAAATTCCAGAATAAATTTAAGATAAATGACTCAAGCTTTTCGGAATAAATCTCAGAATAAGTAATCAGTTCAAATTAATTTCAAAATAAATCTCTCCCCCCCCCCAAAAAAAAACAACAACTCAGAATAGATAAGACATTTTAAAAAACTCAGGGAAAATATCAAAATAAATAAGTAGTTTAAATAAATTTGAGAATAAATAAGCAGTTTATATAAATTTCAGAATAAATCTAAAAAAAATTTTGAAAATTCTTTAAAAAGTTGTTTTTCACTTTTTTTTTTTCGATTGTTTCACTCATCAGTTTAAGGTACCTTCAAGAAATAACAATTCCTTTGCCCCATCACTTAGCGGAAGGATTTTCTTCTTCGGAAGCGGTCTTAAACTAGTGATTATTGGATCTGAAGATATCATCAAAATGTTGAAAATGTCTGTATTCGTCGCAGTACGAACGAAGACTTTTTACTATTGTCTACCCAGATGACATTATACACTTTCCTAGTTCAAACAGAAGCATGTTGAATTAATCACCTGCCCTTTTCCCCCCTCAAAACAAGTATGAAACAAAAGCACAGAGTCGCGGGTACGCGGGGAACTGATTGTGTTCCTGCCAGAAAGAATGAGACGCGGGCGGGGCCTATTACTATACGGGCGGGGCCTACTCAAAAATTTACTGTGACCGAATAGGGGTGAGAAGGGGTCTGAAACTTTCAGAGATCCTTTATTAGGGTCAGAACTTCAAGAAAAAAAATATAACAAACCAAAGGAAGGTGAAGCTCGATTTGTACACATAACTAAATCCAAATTCCACCAAAAATCTGAATTTTGACTGATTTGCATGTCGAAACTCATCTTCAAATTAACTTTTGTATTTTTTACAGATACTTTAGGACCTATACTCACAATGTATATCATTAAAAAAAAATTCGGAAAAGACCTATGAAAAAGAGATTTTTCAAAATTTTTCCTTGTAAAAGCTAAAAAATTAAATTGCTTACGTTTCGACTTTAATTTCATGCTAAACAAATACTGTAACCACAAAACTATTACTACAGGCTGATTCTGCAGGTAATTTACTGTAAAAGAAGTGGAGCTGATCAATGAAAAAGCGACTTTGAAAAATTGACTTTTTTCCACCTCTACCGCACTGTGCGCCGGCAAAGTTCTGCTGCTCTGTACCTCGGGACGGAACTTGTTACGTCTCAGTCACACTGTAGATGTTTTTCTACGAATTAACTTCACGCTGTAGTCTTACTACCTTTGATGTCATGCTGTTGGTGTAGGCTCACACTTTTTCAAGTCGTCCCATCTGACTATTACTGAAGTGCGCCCTGGTTTTGAATCACCGGCCCAAGAACTGACTGGAGAGAAGACTTCGATTTCCTGGACCCATCTATGACGGCTGACGGTCGGTTTGCGGGTGGCAGCCGACCAGCGGTGAGATGGTTCTTCAGATGTTGCTGTGTTTCCGTTAAAGAAGAGCTGCAGACTTGAGGACGCAATGCCGTAGCAGGGCACATCAGCGGACGGCGGATCATCTCTTTACGGATGTGGCACACTTCCAGGGCGACGATGGGCACCTGCCGCAGTTCATTCACCAGTTTCGTCCCGGAAGTTCGTCTGTTCTCGCCGTCCATTTCTATTATTGAATGGACCTTTTTTCTCTCTTTTTTGGTAGCGACTTTCGTCACCATTTCTCGGTTTTCGCTCTGCCTTTTGGCTTCCAATTTCACACTGCCTTTTATGGCAAATTCTCACTCTGCCTCTTTTGGCTTTATCTTTCACCCTGCCTTTTGGCTTTTCAAGACTTGCTTTTTGTGTCAGGCCGACTTTATTGTTTTTTTGTTAACATCGCTTTTCTGGGTCTCAGCCGAGCAACCCGCTGGAAGACCGCTCCTCGTGGGTGGGGGGGGAAGCGGGTCGGTCTCCAATCCCTCTCTACGTCCTCTACTTGCTGTTATCGGCACGTCCCTCTCTCTTCACTTTATCTTCATTCTCTCGGCCCGACTTTTCTCGAGCCGAATTCGATTTACGCCCCGGTCATCTTTCGGGGTATTTTTAATTCAAGATCAATCAAAACACACTTTAATTTCACGCTGGAGGTGAGCATGTGATGCAGGTCTCCATTAAACCCCCCTTCGGTTCGGTTCGAACGTTGAAATACTCTAGTTGTTGACAGCTCCAATGTTAGATTTTACGTGTACTTTGAAGAACTTTTTACCATAATTCATGAGGTGCACTTATCAATAGGCCATGATACTAGAAACAGGATGTTAAAAGAACTTCAAAAAAAAGTACAAAAACATTACTACCGAAGCTTTCATGATTTACTTAAATTTGTGTGAAATTTGTCAAAAAAGAACCAAGGTACCTAAGAAAGGACTTGATGATGAACTCAAGATGCCAGATGGACCTAACTGACATGCAGTCGTAACCAGATAATGACTTTAAGTTTATGTTTAGACAACATGACGAAGTTCGTACAGTTGCGTGCCCTAAAGCGCAAACGTGTGCAGAAGAGGTTGTATATCCCCTAATTGATATTTTTACTATATTTGGAGCCCCCAGTGTACTGCATAGTGACAACGGTCGTGAGTTGAGTAACAAAATCGTAGAAGAAGCTTGAGCAATGTGGCCGGATCTGAAAATTGTGCACGGAAAACCTAGGCACAGCCATGGGCGTCGGCAAGGGGGGTCAAACGGGTCACTTGACCCCCCCTGGAAAATGTGACTTTTTAAAAAAAAATTAGGCATCATATACAAAAAATGGCACCTGCCCCTTTTCCGGAAGTAAAGTAATTTATGTATTTTAACATACTTTAACAACTCGCTGTAAAATTTCTTTTAAAATTTCACAGCGAAAATTTTAGGAAAATTGCTAGCAATTAGGAAACATGCTAGCAATTTTCCTAATTGCTAGCATGTTTCAACCAAAGACAAATTAAAGGGCAGGGGCGTAAGGGGCGACCGCCCTTTCGTTGAAAAATATAAAAAACCCTATTTTACTTCCATGAAATGGATGTGTTTGTGTTTGTGAATCTTGCAACTAACCTCCGCCCTGCCCCCCCCCCTCCCCGTACACACACACACAAACAAAATTGCATTAATCCTTCGCAGATTTCAACACATGCGTGGAATATTTACAGACAATCGGAACATTTTCATATTTTATCTTGTAATCTTCTTTGTTCTAACATTAATATTTAAGATACATGCTTCGACTGAATTGTATTTTTATCATTTAGAGTTTTTTATGAGTTTATTTGACCCACATAGTTCTATAGTTTTATTTTTACATTCCATAATTTGATTGTCAGGAGTATTTAAAGATTGATTATCAACAAACTAGATTCTACCTACGACTTCGTCCGCGTCTGCTTTAGAATTAGGTTCAGAGAGAAATGAAGCATGCGTGAATAACAAAAAAGAAACAGTTTGATGACACTAGCACTATAGACCAAAAATGACCGTAAAAAATCTTGAAACTCGCTTCTGTATTTACAGAGATATCCAGATATCGTAATGTATTAGAATTTTTTTAGTTTTCTTGTAAAAGAACTATTTATGCTATATGCATGAAAGGTATCCTATAATACTCAGGATAGTGCAGCTTTGTATTAGTGAAAAAAGTTTTAGAATTGGTTCAGTAGTTATAGAGATACCCGAAGAGCGTAATGTAATTCTTATGAGAGTCCCTGTAAAAGAACTATTTACGAAATATGCATAAAAGGTAGCCTATAATACTCAGGAATAGTGTAGCTCTCTATCAGCGAAAAAATTTTTAGAATCGGTTCAGTAGTTACGAAGATGTCCATAGAGCGTAATGTATTAGAATTATTTTGAATGTCTCTGTAAAAGAACTATTTATGCTGTATGCATGAAAGTTTGCCTATATGTTGATCCAGGGTATAAGCTATGTTCATTCCAAATTTTATCCAAATCCATTTAGCCGTTTTGCATGAGTTACAAATATCTAAACACACAAACATACGCATTTATAATATTAGTAGGATTTGAAAATTTATGAACTTCAAGAAACACTTTTGACTTAATTCTTTCTTATGCTTTTTATTTTGGCGTAAAACTGACGTAATTTCATGCCATTTCATGTTTTTCAAATGCTCGCGATTCTGCAAATAGCATTTATGCTTTATTTCAAAGCATTGATCAATGTATTAACGACATTAACAGTTCTACGGCATACAACATTCTCCAATCTAGCAGATGAAATATTGCTGCGAAAGAACAACTGTTCCCTTGTGTATATTTTGGCAAATCAGCACTGCTGATAATTAAAGAATTTCTAGGCTTCTCAGTCCTACAAGAATTTTATGGAAAAATGCTTGCTCATTCCGTTACAGTAAAATGTTCCCATATTCGACCGAACATGGAAAAACTAATAGAACACTCTAACAAATAACCGTACAATTACTGGAAACTCTCTGTAAAATTTTACGGAAATTCTTCGTTTATATTTGAATACAGGATAATTTCTGTATATCAAGGGCCAGCGTCTTACTGGTACAAAATTTCTAGTGGAATTTACAGGAATAAAAATCCGTAAATAGTAATGGCGTCCCAGTAGCCAGTACATTTGCAGCGTTTTCACGAAATTATTATTATTATTATTATTATTATTATTATTATTTATTTTTTTTTTTTTTTTTTACAGTGAGGGTTAGGACGCATGTTCTGTGATGGTTGAGAAAGAGGGTGGCGTGCAAGCAATCATCAAACGTATCTACCTAACAACTGCATATTTTCACTGTGCATCACGCAAATTAAACTTTCAAACTACAACCTTTAAATTATGTAAAACTCCTTACATCATTTGACCGATATTTTTTTGATAACCTTTTTTGTACAATTGTAATCTTATTTGCTTTAAAATTAACTTCTACATTTTTCACTTTAACATAAAAGTTTTATTCTTCGCCTGAAACATCATTTTATCATTTCACGTTTCAATTAGTTATTAAACTAGTATACAACGCTCTCTGATGTGAACACCCCGGTATTATGAACACATTCCGACGTTCCCGGCGAAATTCCGTAGACTTAGCATAAGATGAACTCTTTGCATTCTGAAAACCCTCTAATTTGAACAACCAGCGTATTATGAACGCTACTTTTGATCCCCATTGTACCTTATTTCTCTATAAATGAAGGTTTATTTTATTTTTAATTGAAATTCGGAAAATTCCCCAAGAGTGCTAATTCCGAAAGAGGTACGCTGTACGAGCATACACAATGCAAGTACTGTATTGTACTGTTTATTAAGGCAACGGTGCTCGAGTGCTATTTGGCTAAGGAGCGGTGCTTTGGGCGGAGGACTTTTTAAGGGGTTCTTACGCTTATTCAACTTCTGGTGAAAACCTCTTAAAACGCAGCCGTTTGAGTTATGGCGGAGCGATTGGCCCAAACCCGGGAACTTTACACTTCAGCCATCTACCACGCTCAGTGACTATATCCGCTCGACCATACTGGGGCCCATGCATAAAGCAAAAACAGACTAAAATTACTTTTTTTTTTCGTATAATGTACCGATTATGGAATATGTTTAAAGTAGTGCAGTACACGCTTAATTCAAAGGAGCGAAAATAACGATCAAAGAGGGAGTGAAAGAAAAAATTGTCGGTATCGACCTTTTTACATCGAAGCCCACAGTAGTAACGCAAAAATGCTCTTTAAATACTCCCAAAGTCGCCAAGCTTGGCGACCTCGCTTTCTATCTCCCAAAATACTGATAACGTTCGCCCTGAAAATTTTGCTCTGCTCAGTGATCGGAAAACGCTCGTAAAGGAGAAGTGCACTTTCAAGTACGGAGAGGATCGAAAATTCACTCCGACTGATCGAATTTCGCTGGTTTGAATTAAGTGTGCATTATGTAATTTACTCACTCTAACATACAATGTACCGATTTTTCTTCACCTTACTTTTTGCCCTGCTCTGCTTCCCACTTCTTCATAGAAGTACTAGTGGATTAACCGATGTCACTTTTTTTTTTTTTTTTTTTTTTTGGGGGGGGGGGGGTAATGTGTTGTCCTGTTACTTTTCATTAAAAAAAAATGGATTAAAAGTTTTCAAGAAATGTAGTATAATTGTATAATTTTGTTGCTTTGTTTTGTAAAAATTTTTTAAGTAAAGCGTTTTTTAAGTAAAGTTAAGAGCTACCAGTAGTCGATTGAATACGACACCGGACACTGGTAAATGGCCCTAGTAGAAAGTCCAGGGGCTCTACCACGGTAGTATCAGAAAGCTTTCCGTACCGGCTAAATTAAGCCTTCCCGACTCATGACGCCACAATCCGAGAAATATCTGATGTGTCTGATTCCGAAGGTGTCGGAAACGTTCCGATGCCGTATTCACTATCGAAAATATTGCTATTTTTTCCGGCAGGTCAGATGAAAGCGAAAACTTGCATTCCGATAACGAAGAGTAGAAGATGGATAGGTGCTTTATAGTGTGTATTATGGAGTGTTAAGCACTCCAACAAAAGAAACCATTTCCCTGGTAAGGCTCACTCTCCCTAAATGTTAAAAAGCGCACTCTTTCCCTGATCGATTTCTCCCTATCCCTCGAAAATTCCGAAGACAATGCATTTGTTTAAGAAAAAGTAGAAAAATACGTGTGTTTCGATTTGTTGATCGGTCCCAGTGTCGAGATTAACCGAGCAGGTACAAAAATACTCACTTCTTTTATTCGACACTCATCGTGCAAGCACCAAATGGAGGGTCGCAGCTATTTATCCGTGGAATTGGACTATCCGGGAGAGAGAACTATCCGTCACTGTTATTTTCCGATAACATCGTGGTAGAGCCCCTGAATTCTGGCCTACCGTACGGCTGTCGATCTAACGGTGAGGACTTTTGAGCGGTTTTCTCCACGTGAATATACATTAGAACCGATTAGTATGTCCTCTGCTCAAGGCATTCCTACCAGTGACAGAGAGTCCTAATGCTCGGGGTCTCCAATCTACGGTATCGGGGACCGATTTAGGTCGAGTGTAACAAAATCCAGATAAGAGACCTAGCACCTGGATCGGCTCAGAGGTATTATTTGAACACGGAGGACGTTGGAGTCACAAACAGATTTTACGTTCCCATTTGCGTACACAATTTTACAGCAGTCCAGCCGAGAGAGGCTGTGGACCTCTCAAGCTCTATCCCAAGCCGGCGCTGCTTCACATTCCGTTTTCTTATGGGAAAGGACTTTAGAAACTAGGCCGCATTTTGTCGGGGAGGAAAAAAGCAGTTCTACCAATTTTTCTGTTATTGGCCATCCAAATTTTCACGACGAATTAATATGCCCACCACGAAATTTTGTTTCAGATCGATTTTATCACTTCCTTCCCCCTCCCCCGCCCACTGACTGCTAGTACTTCCACAGTTTGACCCACCCTGGAAATTTTTCTGCCGACGCCCATGGGCACAGCCAGACTCAAGGTTCGGTTGAACGTGCAAACCAGGATATTGAAAATATGCCAAGTTCTTGGCTGGAAAGCAGTCATACCAGTAAATGGTCATAAGGGTTACGTTTTGTGCAACTTATGAAAAATAGAGCAGTTTATGAAGGCACTAAGTGTTTCCTTATGAAGCAATGCTTGGGACGCCTGAAAATTTGGTTGGAAACTGAGTTCTTTGCCGAATGACTCTATAGAACATCTTAGAACTGAAAAAGAGCTTCAGATATTAATCGAGACAGTTAATAATGCTTGCGAAAACACCAATAGCGAAATAGAAAATGTTTCAAATATGGACAACAACGATCTATCTCAAAATGACTCTCCATCTGATGTTAACTTTAAGACTCAGAAAGAGAATGAAGAAGCGGTCGCTCTAATACAGACAGATATTTTATGCAGGCAAGAGCAAGTAAGAAAACATAGAATGAGTGCTAAAGAAGGTTTAGAATTACAAGCAAAGAAAATGTTGAAGGTTTCAAATCTTAAATTTCCTGCTTGTAAAGTTGGTGACACAGTGAAACAACGAATTCCAGACGTTAGCAGAGCAAGAAGTGATCTCCGAAATTTATTAGAGGTGATATTAGAAGTTCAAAATGAAGAGTTTTATCAGTTAGGAACGAAACAAGGAAACTTTCACAGTTGTATACCAGAAATCAATTCACAATTTGTGAAGTAAAAATTATTTTGCTTCACAATTTTCCAAATAAAGCAATATCACTTCGAAAATGAGTTAGAAAGACATCTCTTTCTGGAGGTCAGGGATATCAGCGGTGTGTTTGTAAGGGACAATGCGAGTCTCATAACTGCAAATGTAAGAAATCTGGCAAACTTTGTAATTCTAAACGTCATAACAGTCTAATATGCTTAAATAGGTAAACTTAAAATATTTAGTAATTTGTAGTAATAGCATTTAACGTTCTTTGAAAAAAATGTTTTGTTTTTTTTCTCTTGAAAATGGGCTTAAGTTTGTTCTTATATGTAACTTCTTCAGTTTGTTATTTTAGGTGCAATTGTTTTGTACAAGTTCATGTAAATTGTATTTTTTTTTCATGTCACAGCACCTGTCAGTTCCGTAATCAAATTTCGTTCAGACTAAATAAATGTATGTAACTTAAAATAACCATTTATTGACTTTTTAATTGTAAAATATAAAATATTGTAATTCGTCGTCTCTTACGCCATAGTGGCCAACGAAAAAATATACTTCTGAGTAGTAACTACGAAAAAAAAAAAAAAAAAAAAAAACTGCACTCTATTCTACTGGCCCAATCAGTCATATTTATCACATTTACTATTACGAGTTGGGAATTATGCAAACAAACCGTTTAATTTGATACATTTTCAAAAATCTATCATATTTACCGTATTTAGTGGTGATTATGCATAATTACCGGCTATTATATATAATCACCGGTTTATTACTTTTACCGTAACATATATAATAACTAGCAGTTACCCGCGACTTGGTCCGCGTCGGCTTTAGAATTAGGTGCAGAGAAAAATGAAGCATGTGTGAATAACAAATACGTTTGCAATATAGACAAAAATAATTGTTTTTAAAAATTATTTCTTTTTTACTAGTAGTATTTCTTTTTGGTAGTATACTTCATTTAAAATAAGAGAGTACTCAGAGTTACTATTTTTAGATTTCTTTTTACGTATTGGAAGGAAAACCTTTATTATGACGAACGTAGGCCGACGAAACCATGATCTTCGGGGTGGCATCAATAATAATGGACAGGACATCCAAGCAGTCCATTGTAATGTTAGTCACCCGGTGATGAGGTATAGTTCTCTTGACGTAAATAGCCAGACCGCCTGCAATGCGGCCTCCATGTAGAAGTGGTCGTTCCTGGCGATGCAGGACGTAGTTGGGAATATTATACGTTAAGTTCGGTCGTAGGCACGTCTCTTGTATAAGAGCAATGTCAATGTCACTACGTGACAGGTAACCGCGGAATTCCTGTATCTTGCCATGTAAGCTGTTGGCGTTCCACGATAGCAGATTTAGTTTATTTTTCTTCATCATTATGGATGTTAAAGTGTCTCGTGTAGGAGTCCATCAAGGCGTACACTTTGTCTATGGGCTCGGTCAGGTTCTTGACGGTGGATGCTACGTCTTTATAGAAATTCGTCATCTGGCTGATGTCGGGAATTTGTGAGACCTACCTCATGGCCGCAAAGAGTTCCATGATAGGAGTGATAGTGTTCTTTTGGTTCCCAACCTCTGGGGGAGGGTGGTTTTTAGGCTTAGTATAGGTTTTCGTTATGCTCTTCTTAAAAGGTACAGTGTTGTCCTTGGGAGGATTAAGGCCAATGGGAGCAATATTCTTGGCAGCCACTTGTTTTTTCTGGCGGTTTCTAAGCGCCTTGATAGGTCTGGAATCTTGCACGTAGTTTTTGGAGGAGCCCTCCTGTGGGTCCGATTTCCTTATCTGTGGTATCTTCCGGTGGCTGATCTTCATTAGGAGTCACGGTGATCGCTTTCAGCTGGTTCACAAGAGTCGTCTTCAGGGAATCTTTAACTGACGATTTCGTCGACTTGCTGTTTTTGAGCGACTTAGATTTATTGGTAGGGTTTCGGGGACATCCTCTGTAGTTTGAGACGTGGAGAAATACAATAGAGCGTAATGTAATTCTGATGAATATCTCTGGAAAAGAACTATTTATGGTATATGCATATAAGTTAGCCTACAATAGTCAGGGCCCCACTAGTGGCTGAGAGGTTCTGCTCTCGAAACTGGAAG
>JAWZYV010015475.1:0-57015 GCA_038373885.1 Cheiracanthium punctorium
GCCTACAGATTCAAATCATTTATAGTGCACTAGTGCCTAAATGGTGCATTTTAATAAAAGTTCATAGGTCACAGTCACACAACCTGTATAGATTTTGATGTGGGTAGAGCACAGATGTTTTGTACAGTGCTACGAAATATTCTTATACATTATGCCGCAAATTCTTGAAAGTGTAGTAGCATCTAAAGAGTGCTCAATTAGGTACGCCTATTATAGTTTACTGTCTTGCACACTGTATAGATTTTAGTATGCGGAGTGCTTGCAGTTTTTTTTTTCTTACAGGGCTACAAAAAATTATTCTTATACATTGCGGCCTCAACACTCAAATTATTTGAAGTACACTAGTGTCTGAATACTACATTTGATTGATCTGATTAAATTTATTTAAATGCTTGGAAAAGATCAAGAGTTCGGAATGTCAGTGGAGTTATTCCAGTTTTTTTCTAAATATAAAATGAACTGCCGAAAGTAAGCTAATAATATTCCCCCCCCTCTCTGAAAACTGTCTCAAACAAATAAAAGGTTATATAAAGAACCTTTTATTTTGTTTGAGTTTCACAGAGGGGGGAAAAAGAAATCCAATGTACAATTTTAGTATGACAAATTTCAGGGAACCAAGATCAGATTTGTAATTTATTACGATTTTTTTATGATAATAAAAATTACTTTTTCATATTTTAATATTTTCTTTTGCAAAAAAAAGTAGTCATAAATTAAACACTTGTTTTAAAACTCATTAAAATGAATAAAATTCAATTTATTGTTAGGAATATAGAAAAGGATGAAGACTTCGAAAAAAAAAGATGCATTCACAGAATTGGTATCTTAAGGCACGAGTGTTATTGCAAATCATATACTACAACAGATCGCGGAGTGAAAAAAAAGCCATTACATATGATGCGGGGAGGGGAATGCATGAGACGTGTTAAAACGAAGCATTGATAACAAGCTAAATCATCTAGGTATTGGTGTGAGCTACAGTGAAGCGATTCATCACCATCATAATCTTGCACAATATGCTCTTAAGCAGTCTCCTAGTATCAATTCCCAGTCATTGCAAGATTGATTCATAGACAATTGGCGCCTACGGTAATTTTGATCATGAGGAATGGACCTTATCTGGTATAGGAGGTTTTCATAACATGTGTGATCTTTTTCAAGACAAACCGCTGGAGATACTATTTAAACCATATTTTTCGAAGACTGGTATCACACGAGGTTTGAAACCAATTCAGGAATTTCTTCCATGCCAAAAGTTACAATCGTATTACAAACTTGAAAAACGTCCTAATCTCCCAAGAGATTACGAAGTTAACTCAGATTTATTTACAATGGATAAGGATAAGAAAAAGGAATACGAAAATTTAGACATGTTATGGCAGTTTTTAAGAATTGCAGCACCTATTTCCCACAGTTCTGATGTTATTATTGATTACGACCTTTCCACTCCAGAAGAAAACCTTGAACAGCTTGTACCATCGCGGAGTTCTTTCCAAGGACTTTCTTCAAAGAAGATTTACAGCAAAAACAAGTTGGATTTTTGCCAGTAATTGCGAACCCAGTAAATCAGCATGCAAATGTTTACACAATTCTCTTAAATTTCAATAGTGTCTTTGACCAGTTAAACCAACAGTACTTACCAGTAACCTGTGATGAAAGTGTAAATGCTATTGCACGTGAAGTCCTGCTAAGCAATCCAAATAAATTTACAAATATTATATCGATGTTGTGGACATTCCACGTGGCTACAATTGCGGTTAGTTGTATAGGGAAATATCTTTGTGAAAGTGGAATGTCCAATGTGCTTATTGAATTCTCAGTGTATGAAGTAATTGTGGTTGACACTGTTTTACATGGTATGAGGAGACTATATGAATGGAATCAAAGGATGTTTATGATGGTAGAAACGATGATTAGATTGCAAGTGAAGTCCTTTTTGGAAGAACATTCGATTGAGTCCTATGAATCTAACTTTGAAAAGTTAGATTCATAAGAATTGCCACCAGCAGAATATTTTTTCGGCATGGGAAAAAACAAAACAAATTTTATAGATGCAGATGTCAAAGTGGAGAAACTCTTCACAGACATTTTGAAATTTGTTGAACAAAGACGACGAACATCAGAATAGCTTTTGTACTGAGATAATTTCCTGAAATTGCTCCAGCTTCTAAAAAAATTTGATTCGTTCCGATAGACAAGGTCTCTAGGAATTGCATCTAGACACAGTACAAAAACTTCTACCAGTATTTTCTGTTTTTGAATGTGTAAACCATCAACGATGGGCATTATATTTGGAAGACATGAGAAGACTACCCAAGACAGCCCCGGAGATGCATGAAATGTTCATGAAAGGAAAGAATGTTGTGAAGCGATATGAACAAAAATTTTCAGCTGTTGCAGCGGACGTTGCATTAGAACAAACCATTAATAGATCCCAAAAAAGCTCATCTGGTGTCGTAGGGCGTACTAAGCAAAAGCAGTTTGTACCAGAATGGGAGATAACATATTATGAGTGTCTGATGATATCAAATCTATTTCGGGAAATTGCAGGCTCCATTGCTATTGTCGACGGTTTGGACATCCAGCATGACTTTTCTAAGAAGCAAACCCAGAGCCTAGATGTAAAGGTGACCTCAATGTTTAATATATTTTACAAAAAGGTAACCCGTTTGTTATACTTCCTAATCCATTACACAATCTGCTACCAAAAGCACTGGTTTCACAATATGCAATGGAAAATATATTAAATGTGTTTAAGATCGGCGATGATTTGTATTCTACACTGGGCAAAACACGATAGGAAAACAAAACAATGAGGATTTCAAGTGCCATCCACAAAATCATGCTACCAGCATTTCATAGTAATAGAAGATGATTTAGTGCCAGAAAAGAATTTACAGAAATATCCAACTGATTTTATTGGGGCATGTAATTTCTTAAAATGTTTCAAATCCTCTTGTATTTGTAGGGCAAATGAAGTAACCTGTTGCGCTTTCTGTAAGTGCGGTAATAAGGGGTTAGATTCAATAAGTAAGAATTCTTTTAGAGTTTCATTATAATCATTTTTTTATTCACTGTATAATGTCTATGTTGTAATCGAAAATAGTATAACAAATTAACTTGTTGTTTATTAATTTATAGCAACAGTTAAAAACCATTGCTATTTTCATGTTACTAATAGTAATTAAAGTATATTGATGCGATTTTTATGCTAATCGGTCAAGTATTAACTTAGATATGAGCAATTTTGTGATCGAGCTGCCGCCATCTTTGATGACGTCATAGCAAGAAAATGTACCAGGTGGCGGATGTCCACCCAAGCCGAAAATACTTTCTTAGGCACCTATTAAACATTTCTGAAAAGAATTCTCCATACTCAAACTTTCCCACAGAACTGTAGTTAGGTTCAGGACTATTTCTCATAATTGAAATCGACGAAAAGGGCAGCTATGTCACAAGATTTTTTTGGTCGGATTCTCCTAGTTTCGAATCTCAATCCCCGCACGTATATCAGTTCACTCGAGTGATATTTGGACTGAATTGCTCCCCTTTTTTACTCGGTAACACGATTAAAAATCATTTGAGAAAGTTTGCCGATAAATTTTCCGGCACTTGTGAATTACTAAATTAATCTTGCTGTGTCGATGACATTATTGCGGGATCTAGTGACGCTGACAGTGCGTTTGCTACTAGCAAAAAATGTATCAGGATTTTTGAAGAGGCCAATATGCAATTACATAAATGGAAAACTAATTCGATTATTTTAAGGAAATTTTGGCAAGATAATGGCATATCTGTACAAACGACTAGAGACGTTTTAGGATAGACTGGTATAACTTTTAAAGTTTTGGGTATCGCGTGGGATACTGAAAAGGATAACTTTTAGTTTCATAAGCATAACGTGAAGGAGTTCCTCCGAAAGAAAATAAATTCCAAACGTGTTCTGCTACAAGTAGCTGGGCGTACATTCGATCTCGTTGTATTCATTACCCCATTTGTAGTAAGAATCAAATTTCTAATTCAGCAAATATGGCAATTAGGTCTACAATGGGATGAACTAATACCCCTTGAATTTCGAGAAAAGTGAAATAAATGGTGGGAGGAATTGACTAAGCTTGAAACTATTCTCATTCTTCGGTGTTATCTTACACAAAATAATTTCGATGAAGTCCAGTTACATTGTTTCTCAGACACCTCGAAAATGGCCTACGGGACAGTTGCTTACTGGAGAATTAAAAAATTAGATAAGACCGTTCACACTGCTTTGAGGCATTCAGGAGTTCAGTCACTCCTTTAAAGATTCTTTCCTTGCCTCGACTAGAGCTCATGGGAGCACTTTTGTCTGCTAGATTATGCTGCAAGATTCTGAAAACACTGAAGTTCGTAAAATCTTGTTATTTTTTGGACATACTCTTCTATCGTATACCATTTGATTAGAAATGATCCATTAAAATTTAAGCCGTTTTCCTTAGCATAAAGTGGAAAAGATTCATAAATTATCCGAACCCTCCAATTGGTTCCATTTATTTATTTATTTGCCAGGAGAGGACCGCTCGCGTCACTAAATATGTCGCTTAGAGCTACATATACGTCCTTCTCGGAATTTCCCGCCACAATTTGGAACCTCATCAGAAGGTGGGGGACTTCTGAATATTGGCACCCCTCGGAAACTGCTAGCGACCGCCGAGAGGACTTCCGGAACCACGGATTTAACGTGTACGTACACCGCATGTACACGGTGGTCTCTAGTGGTACGCCGGTATCGAGTCCGCAACCTTCCGGTTACGAGTCCAACGCCTTAACCAGTGGGCTACCACGGCCCCAATTGGTTCCATTGTCCAGGAAAACTGAATCCTGCTTATTTAATCCTTAGAGGATCTTCCATCGAAAAACTGAGAGGAAATTATACGTGGTGGCTTGGGCCAGTATTCTTAAGGTAGCCTACTAAATGCTGGTCTCGAGACGAAAATGCCCGGTGAACTACGAGGAGTTAGAATTATGGAGCAAATTTAAACACACTAGTCAGAACAAATGCTCCATAGAACCAAATGAAAAATTGTTAGACCTGAAGAAATTCAGTAACCTAACCAAACTACTTAGAGGTACTTCACATTCTAAGATTCGTATTCAACGTTAGACATTCGACGAAGAGAAATGGAGCTCTTTCTGCAGAAGAAATACAATTAGCCGAAGACTTTTAGATTCAAGATTCGCAAAGAGAATTTTTTGGTTCAAAAATTGCTAACTTGCCGAATAATCGAGGAATAAGATCTGATTCGCCAATTTACTCTTTAGCACCATTTTTGGACTCTAAGAAAATACTCAGGATCAAAGGTCGATTAGCTGAGTCAGATTTCTCTCTAAATGAGAAACAACCGATCCTCCTTCCCTCCTAAATGTCCGATCCTAAATGTTAAGATTCACGGAGTTGTTGGTAAGAAAAGAACACGAAAAGGTAATGCATAGCGGAGTATCCCTAACGTTAGCGAAAGTGAGAAAGAAATTTTGGATTCCTAACGGCCGACAATTAATAAAGATTATTGGTAAATGTTTGATTTGCACGAAGTATACGGCTAAACCTGCTGGCCAATTAACAGCTCCCTTGCACAAAGACTGAATATCCCAAACGCATCCTTTTAATATTTGCGACGTTGATTTTGCTGGAGCAATTTATGTTAAGAATGGTACGGAAGCTATGAAATCTTGTATAGCACTTTTCACTTGCTAGGTCACAAGAGTGATACATTTAGAAATAGTTACAACAATCTCGACGAAATGCTATCTTGCATTTTCCCGTGTGCATTGTTGTTTTCTAATCTAGCTACTGCGGGACATACGTAACCAGTAACAAATATGCTTGCTTCATTGGACGTCATTGAACGGTTAACTTGGATTTTGATTTGATTTTTGATTTAAGAGGTTTTTGTTAAGGCCGGTTGGATGGCATTCCCTCCACCTATCAACTTGAATTTTTGCGCATGTGTTATTGTTTTTGCACTAATGTTTACATCTTGCTGTTGCCGTTCGCAGCGTGGAAATATCGTCGATTTTGGTATCGCATACGTTAGTGCATTATATAAACTGATATTAAAACAAACTACAATTAAGAAAAAAGATTATCTGCAAATTAAATTAATAAAATTTTAGTATTTAATCATTTTGATCCCAAAAAAGTTTGTCCATCATTGATTTAAGCAAGAAAAACGCATAGCTAGTGCCGAACCAATGAATTATAAAACGCTTTCGTCTTTTGAAAAGGCCGGAAATTTTCCTCACTCCATTGCTTATGAGTTTGTACTGGTGCTGATAGAGGGGCGACGGGGTAGTCGTTAATTGTGGGGACGGGGCAGTGACTGCTTATGAGAAAATTAGTAGTGGACCACCCACACACCCTTTTTCAACAAGATGTTTTCACTGCATCCGCCTCAATAAAAAGATCAAAGAAGAAAATTTACGATGTTTCAAGAGCTTGCTGTTTGCAAAGTTTGCAATTTTCTCTTAAGGTATAAAATTTTTCTTATCTTAAAACAAAAGAAATAATGGCTTTTCTAATACTCTTTAAAGAACATAAAATGTTTTTTTTTTTTTACTTACAGGAACAAAAACTAAAAAAATTACATCTTGTAACTTATCGCCCCGTTCAGAAGCTGAAGGAAGGCAGCCACACACAACAAATTAGTTTGCTTAACTTTATTTGGTTTATATTTCTTGGTTAACATGGCTGACACTTACACACAGACGACACAAAAATACACAAATTTACACTTTAAATAACCGAGAGAACGCCTTCGATATCAAAAGGGAAAAATTTCTCTCGGAGACCATCATCTCAGCGTCTTACTTCTCCGCGGCCCGAGAGGGTTCTCCCTCTCTTTGGGGTTGCCAGTAACTTTTTACTTACTTGGTGGTGTCCGTTACAACCCCTCCTTCCCCAAAAGGTTGGCTTTCCCGATATACACGGGAAAACAACGAAAAAATGTTTATGTAAGTTACATAATAATTCGTTCTTAGTTCGTGTGCACGTTATACTTTCACACTTTATAGTTCACAGTTTAGTACGTTATACTTCACAGTTCAAGTTTCAAAAAAGCTGTAATTGAGTTCTCACTTCAAATCTGAGAAAGTTATTTTGAGTTCTCATTTCAGTGTAGATACGTTAACGAGTCCTCCACCCATTACCAGGCCATAATAATTTTAAGTAAATATGCAGATAATAAATTCACACATATAATAGTACAACCAATAAGAATGATATAAAAATATCCACCCAGTTATATGGTACTTGTTATACTAAAAACGTTTCCTTTCTTTTTCTCACCAAACTTTGAATAAAGCACAAATTTAACACACAATAGTTACACAACGTTAGACACAATAATTACACAAATTTAAACACAATAATTACACTCTTAAATTCAAAAACATTTTCATCATACAACACTTTTGTATTGACCTTGGATTTCTAAATGGCATATTTGGGATTTCTACTTAAACAGTCAACATTTGAGTTTTCTTTTCCTCTTTTATGTTTTATTGAAAAATTAAAAGATTGCAAGGCTAAAGCTCACCGAATTAATCGGGGATTGTTTCCGGAATTTTTTTGTAACCACACAAGTGGGTTGTGATCCGTCTGGATACAAAATTCTGTCTGTCCATCTATGTACCCTTTAAGCTTCTTAATGCCATCCATATAAGATGGCCGCACACTCTTTTTCAGTGGTAGAGTACTTCTTTTCAGTTGGAGTAAATTTTTTGCTAAGGTACAATATTGGATGTTCCTCCCCATTTTCATCGGTTTGTGACAAAATAACCCCGTATCCTAAATCCGATGCATCTGTTTGCAATATGAATGGTTTTGAAAAGTTTGGCGCGTGCAAGAGAGGTTTATTCGTGAGTTTTTCTTTAAGTAAATTAAATGCAACAGTGCATTCCTCATTCCTGGTAATTTTACCTTTCTTGTTTTATCTTTCAACAAGTCTGTTAGAGGTGCAGTTATTACAGAAAATATTGCAATATACTGTCTGTAATAGCCTGCTAAGCCCAAGAAAGTCCTGATTTTAGTTTTTGTTGTTGGGACTGGAAAAGATTGCATAGCCTTTACTTTGAGTTCCGCTGGTGAACGTTTTCCGCGTCCTACAATGTGTCCAAGATACTGTACCTCTTCTTGAGCAAATCTACACTTGGCAGGTTTTATAGTTAAGTTAGCTCTTTTTATCCGTTCCAAAACCTCCCGCAAATGTCCTAAATGTTCATCCCAGGTCTAAGAAAAGATCGCGATGTCATCTAAATATGGAATCGCATAACTGTCGCACCCTTTTAAAATTTCACTCATCAATTTACTAAAGTAATACGGTGCATTTTTAAGACCAAATGGCATACGTAATGGTGTATATACACCAAAGTTTGTGGCGAAAGCGGCAATTTTCTGAGCTCTTGGGCTCAACGGAATCTGCCAGTAGCCTTTTGTCAATTCGATCAAAGTAATATATGCTGCTGCTGCAACTGTTTCAACTCGCTGTTCTATATTCGGAATGGGATAAAATGGGAGTGCGTGTTATTTCATTTAATTTTCTGTAATCAATGCAGGGCCTAGGGTCCCTATTTGCCGTCTCTACGAGGATCATTGGCTGAAGGTATTCGGAGTCCCGGTTCAATTACATTATATTGTATCATCTTTTTAATTTCTGCTTTTAACAACTCGTTTTGTCTAATTGTCGTTCTATAAGGATTTTGCTGAATAGGCTTATCACTGGTTAATTCAATATCATGTTGAACTAAGTGTGTCTTGCCGGGGATGTTTGAAAAAATACTAATATATTTTAGTAACAAATTTCTTAACTGGATAATTTGGTCATCGTAGAGTCTTTCTTTCAAATGATTTATTTCTACTATTTCGTTAAAATCAAAGACTTTAGGATCCACTAACATCTAAGGAAAATCCCCATCTAACTCTTGGTGTGTCGAAGGACTCATCATTTTCGCCTAATGTCACTAAATTTAAAATTTCGGGCCTTCTGTAATACAGTTTCATCATGTTTACATGATAAACCTTGTTTATCTCTTGGTTTCCTTCGAAACTGACGACATAATTTGTCTCGGATAATTTCTTTTCAATTTTACCTGGTCCCTTCCATTGTGGTGCTAATTTATGGGCCTGATTTATTGTTAGAACTAACACGGAATCTCCTTCGTGAAATTATCTTTTTATGGCATTACGGTCATACCATTTCTCTCTTTTGTCTCGCATCTCTTCCATTCTTTCTTTTGCTAGCTCCTTACTCTTTTTTATTCGATTTATCAGTTCAAACACATACTCAACTACAGTATTCCCTACCTCTGGGGGCTCTAACCATTTTTCGTATAATAACACATTAGGGGTTCTAAGGTTATTGCCATATACAAGTTCAGCAGGACTGAAGCCTGTACTTTCGTGAGTGACAGTCCTTAAAGCAAAAAGAGCAACTGGTATTTGAGTTTCCTAATTAGGAGTGGCTTCGATGCATAAAAACTTTCAACATTTTTTTTACAGAACGATGAAATCGTTCGACTGGATTACTCTGAGGATGGTAAATAGAACTTCGAATTATTTTTATGCCAACTTTCAATATTCTTTTCACAGATCGGTAAAACCTTTCAACTGGATTAGTCTGTGGGTGATAATAGAACTTCGAAGGATTTTTATCCCAAATTTTTCTAAAAATTCAACCGTTAAAATACTCATAAAGGATCTCCCTTGGTCCGTCTGCATTTCTTTTGGGAAACCCATCCTGCTGAAAATCAACAAAAGTGCATCGACCACCGATTTAGAAATTATATCTGGGACATGGATAGCGTCAGGAAATTTAGACCTAAGACAAATTACAGTTATGAGGTATCTATTCCCTTGAGTTGATGTTGGTAATGGACCACAAGCATCAACATTAATTTTGCTAAAAACTTCCGAAATAATGGGTACACTCATTAGGGGTGCTTTCTTTTTGTGAGTCGCCTTTCCAACACGCTGACATAGATCACAAGTTTTCACATATTCTTCTATTTCTTTATAACAATTTGGCCAGTAGAAGTGCCTCACTAACTTATCTTTTGTTTTAAGACTTCCTAAGTGGCCTGAAATATCATCATGGCATAAATTTTTAATTTGTTCCCTGAGAGTTTCCGGAACAACAATCAGGTTTTGCTCATCATCAAATTTATTTAATTTCGTCTTAACTAAAATTCCATTTTGTATTTTAAAATCAGCCTTGTCACCCTCCGTTTTTACTGACTCAAATAACGGTACTAATTCTTTACTCTTCCTCTGCTCATTAATAAAGGACTGAGAATCCATCTGAAATATATTATCTAGGGTAGTATTGGAATCTACCTGAGGTAAAATGTCGATATTCTCAAAGTTATCGTCCTCATTATTTCCCTCCAATGGAACGTCAGGCTCCTCAATGACTAACTTTTCGTCTGATGAATTTTCATCAGTTTTCAGCTGTCGCTTTTGAGACCGACTCAAGACAGCATTAACACTCTCAGTACTTAATGGGACATTTTCTCTACTTTGCTCTAAGAGAGCCGAAGTTTGATTCCCTAAAATATACCGCCCTTGATCCAACTTGTTTGCAATTACAACTGCCTTGGTGGTTATTCTACCTAATTCGCATTCTACGTCTACTTCAGCAACGGGTAAACAAGTCATATAGTCATCGAAAATATGCGGAACCCAAACGTGTTCCTCGGTCATTCTGTCTTTGTCAACATAATTTTGACAGACAACACCTACTGTGGCTCCGGTATCGCGGAGAATGGGCATCTCAAATCCATTAACTTTCCCGTTTACAGTGAAGGGATCTAAAAATTTTTTTCAGATTCTTGTCGAATTCTATATGCTTCCGATTTTTGAATTCTAAAGTTGGGGCACTGAGGTCGTAAGTGGTCGTAGGAGCCACATTCAAATCAGCTTAGCTTTTTCTTATGCTCAAAGTTTGCACCCGTTTTCCTTACAAATCTACGCCCCTCATTCTCTTTCTTAGGATTCATGTTCGAGGATTTTTTGTTAACATTACTAGGGTAGTAATTCTTTACTGGTTTACTATTTCCCTTAAACCTTTCTCTCCCAAGCTTTGATTTGGAATGCTTGCCCAAAGTCCCGGAAACTCCCGAGAAATGTTTTTGAATGCTTTCCCCCACGAAACACGTTTCTTTTGTACCTGTGTAGATATATCTCTGTCAAAACAGGAGTGCAAAGAATCCGTGGGCGTGCCTCCCCGAAGCATTTCAAAAGCACCCGTTCGTAAATGCAGCTTTTCACCCAAGGGGGAAGGGGGTTACAATAGCAAACACGAGAAAGGGGTTTTTCACACTTGACACTTTTAAATGGATGTTGCAAAGCACGGGGGGGACGAAGCTTCGTCTTGGCGTAAGGCCGGACCTGGGAGCGTGCATCTAAAGCCGGTACGGGCGGATTGAGAGTGAAAGGATAACCAGTTTTAGAATTACCCCCTCCCTTTTTTTTTAAATTTTCTGTGAAGTACTGGCCAACAAATCTCTTCTGCCAATTCACTTTTTTCAAACAGCATTTTAATGAATTCCATAAACACGTTTTATATTTTAATGCAGCAAATTTTCGAAATTTGGTTGAAAAATAAAAACTCACCCAAAAGATTAAGAAATATTTTGGCGAAACAATCATTATTTATCAAAAATATGTAGTAATTTTAACTGTTGATACAAAAGCTAGAATAGTGGCTTGCAATGAACGAAAATATGATTATTCACAAAAAAGGATGGAGAAAGATTTGATATAAAATCACTGCGTGCAGTCGGCGGCGATATCGTTCGATATGTATATGAACTCTTGAAATAGTCTGCAGACCTCAAGAATCTGCGACAGGCGTCGCCACGTTGCACGGTTTCTGCTACCGGAGTTATTCTATTTGATTTCTTACACTTCTTCATTAATTTTGATACTCTCTACCCTTTATCAGAAAGTATCGCACTTCTCCATACTCCGGAACAAAAATAAAAACAAAACAAACCTTACCATTGATTTAACTAGAATGGAATTGCCATCTCATTTGTCGCATGAAAAATCATACTGTTATTAAAAAAATACCTTCAAATTCTGCTTGCTTCAAAATAACTTTTTAAATTTAAAATTAATATCAACATTAATTTTAAATATGAAATGTTTTGCAAATATCTATGTGTTATTTCTGTTACATTTTCTGTAAAAAACATGTATTATATTTTACCATGAAAATTTTGTCACTTTATTATTTCACTTCTGTCACTTATTTTGAATTAATTAATGAAATAATACTTTACAAAGCATACATGCTAAAGATCTATTGTCAAATATCAAAACAATAACAAATACTCAAGGTCTTAAACATACACACACATTAAAAAAAATAAATAGTCAACTCCCTCAAATCTGCAAAAGTTTTGCCAAAAAGTTGTGCAGATTATATTAGGCTATTGTCTTTGTTTACATTTTTCTTCTGCAGATTTAAATTCAGTTGATGATCACCCATAAATAGACATTAAAATAATTACATCAAAACTAACCATTGAATCAGCATCTGAAAAAAAACCAAGTTATTTAATTGTTTTAAGAAGTCCTAGGTAGAATTAAGGGAGGTGTCAGATTCTGGGATAATCTGTTGCAACAGGGTCTTTAAATATTTTTCAAGCAAGTAGGTTGGGCCTTTACATTTACTAATTATTAGGCGGAGGGATTGGGGTGTTTTGTGATTTTTATATTTACTAAAAATTCTAGGGGCAATAGCAGTCGGGCTATTTAATTGCGGGGGTTTATCCCCATCAAGGACATGGCGTATGCACAGATAGATGAAGCTTAGAGTGGTGTGCTGGTGCGAAGAAGTTGTTTACTAAACTTTTTTGTTAAATTTAATAATAATAAATAAATTGCAAAGTTGGCTATGTTAATGTAACCTGAAACGGGATTATTAATCTTAATTTACTTTCCGGTTGATAAATGCCTGGTTTTTCTTACTCTCTAGATTTTTATTTATTTATTTATTTATTTTTGGGGGGGGGGGTATTGTCTTTTTTTTTTCACTTAATCAGCATCTTTTAAAGGGGGATAGGGAAATAGTGTTTCTTCGTGAAGGGTGCATGAATTTCTCACGGTAATAATTTTTTAATGCAAGAAAAAGAAAAAAATGTGAGATTCTCACACTCTAGTGAACGCAGACACCACTGTTGTAGGTGTGCATACACCCCACTTTTTTACCTTTACTCATAAATAATTTTACCAGCAGAGGTGTACCGAGTTAGGGTTTTCAGCACCCGGCAGGGTTGGGTTTCAGACATCAAAAACTGGTTTAAACCTTCAAAATTTGTCAAAAACTAATCTATTAAAGAAAGAGAACAAAATGTCAAACTAATTATGCAGTATATTTTCATTTTGCATTAAACTAAATGCATAATTAAAATTAATTATATTAAGACAATAACAATTATGCTAACACACAAGTTGAGCTCATTAATAATAATTAGTTTAATAAATTTATATGATACAACATATGAAATATAATATATATACATTATATATACTGATTATAGAATTTTAAGAATATGACTGCCCATAGAGTGTAATGCATTGGAATTTTTCTCCTGTAGATCATTCTCAATAGCCCCTTCCCTGTAGCAAAAAGATGGGGGAAATTTCGTTAGCAGGTGTTCTCGCCAAGCGCCGATCTGTCCCAAATTTTGAAGTTCGTTGGACAGTTTGTTTACGATAGCGTTAGTTTCAGATATCTGTTGCAACCTGTGTTGAGTTGAGTTGTTAACTGGTGCTGTACTTTGATGAAAAAACGCTCGGTGGGTTCATTAAACGATACCAGGATGTTTTGTAAAGGAATTTTGTGATTGGTTACGGCAATTTAACTGTAATCGGTAAACCGAAGTTTTAAAAGAACGAGAATTTAATATCGATGCTTCAGTTCTTGTTTTGTGTGTGGTTAGTTTATCCGGAGAGTAAAGGTGTATTTTTTTTATTTGGAAATGTGTTGTGCTGCTTGAAGTGTAGTGAATATTTTGTTGTTGTTTAAAAAAGAAGTGTGTGTTTATTTGAAGGAGGATGTGAATACAAATTTAAATAAAAGGAAGTGTTTTGGTGTTATGTTTTTAGCTCTTGTGTGTTTTGGATATTTTTGAGGAGTTTCTTAAGATAAAGGTAAGTGTTTTTTTTTTTTTTTAAAGAATTTTCGCAATTGCTTAAGGTTTTCAATGTGAATTGTAAATGGATATTTTATGTTATGTTTTCATATAGTGACTTTATATGAGGTGTATAACTAGGTTTTTTAATCCATCGATGCTGTTTTGAGTTGAAAACGTGCCAGTGTTTGCCCAGTTTACATTAGCTGTGCAACTAGGTTGCTGAATCCACTGAGGTTTTTTAGTTAAAAACGGACCACTGGTTGCGTAGTTTACATAGCTGTACAACTAGGTTGCTGAATCCACTGGGGTTTTTTTAGTTAACAACGGACCACTCGTTGCCTAGTTTACATAGCTGTAGAATTAGATTGCTTAATATACTGAATTTTTTTTAGTTAAAAGCAGTTTACTGTTTGCTCATTTTGAATTGTCTGTTACTGAAATTGCTGACATTTTTTAGTGTTAAGTATGGATGGTGTATTTTGTTTTATTGGTTTTTTTTAGTGGAGTATCTGTGCAATTTTAATGTGTTAAAGTGATTTGTCTTTGCTGACAGTGCTCAACGTGTTGTATTATTTTATCGTATTCTAAAATGGTGTTTCACACGTGAAAAATTTGGTGACAAAAAAAAGCGCCAAGTAGCGGGTGTTGGCGACAAAAAAAGCCGACACCCGCTAACGAAATTACTCCCATGAACTGAAATATAAAGAATTAAACTAAACTAATCAAAATAAACTTTTAAAATTATGCAAAAAGAACATATAAATCACAATTGTAAATGTAGGCAAAATTTCTAATGGGTGTTAAGTTTACATAAATTTCTAACTGGGTTGGGTTTTTGACGTCAAAAACTGGTTTAAACCGCCAAAAATTGTCAAAAACTAATCAATTAAAGAGCACAAAATGTCTAAGTATGCAGTATATTTTCATTTTGCATGAAACTAAATACATAATTAAAATTAATTATATTAAAAAGTATCAATTATGCTAACAGACAAATTGAGCTCATTAATAATAATTAGTTAATATGACTGCCCAGTAGTGGATCCAGGTGCTTCAGCCCCCCCCCCCCAAAAGAGATTGCTAAAGGGCAACATTCTGCTTTATTATACAATTTAAACAGCTCAAATGATAATATTTTATAACTTAGCCCCTCTCAAAAGCATGCACATTGATTTTGACTGAAATTTTAATTTACAGTACATTTTAATTGGGTGAAATAATTTTTTTTAAAAATTTATCCCCTCCCCAAAAAAATTTCTGTATCCGCCACTGTGACTGCCCATAGCTTGTAATGTATTAGAATTTTTTTTTCTTCTGTAAAAGAACTGTAAATAGTACGTATAAATCATTTTCAGTAGGTCACATGGTACTGTATGTAGTCAGATAAATAATGGTCTGCAGTTTTTTAAACTTTTCAAATTAAGGTAAAACGGCTAAACATTTCCTAAAAGCAAATATTAAGTTTATTTTTTATTTAATCCAAAAACCTAAATTGAAAATGTTTTAAGCAACAGGCAATAACATACTAATTTCAGTCATTTAAATAAAATAAAGAACAATACTCCGTAATTATCAGTATACTGAAGCTTCGCATTTAAAAAATAATTAGTAAAAAATTTCAGTACTTAAATGTAATGCGTAAAAAAGCATTACATTTAAGTACACATTTTGTTTTTCTAAATATTGATTGATTATTTAATTACAGATACAAAGAACAAAATATTTTACAATAAAATAATACTTATTAGTTTCGATCATTTTTTTCACAAAGCATTCTATAAAGCATAACTAACTTTTTACTGAAATTGATAGTTTATATCTTTAATATGTTAGCATTGTTTTGACTATATTGGATACATAATTAAATTTCTTTCCACTTTCTTTTCCTTTTCCTAGACAATGTTTTATAAAAAATGTGTAAATGATGGCCATATTTCTTAAAAATTAGTATTAACATTTCACACATATTCATAGCTTATACAATGCATGCAATGTTAAAGACATCAATTAATATTTCTAATACTGCAAGTGCAATATTTGAGGTTTTCGACAAATGTTTTTGACATAGGGTTTTTGACGTAACAGTTTAAACCATGGTTAAAATCGTCAAAAACGTGCCAACCCTGATTTCTAAAATGAGCAGAAAATATAACTATTGACAAGCTGCACTACAAACTGAAATAAGCAAAATAAAAAAATCTCTTGTCTTATATGAAACATCTAAAAAATATCCTATTCATGCTCAGGCCCAGATATGCCCACCGGGAACGGTAGGCCGGTCACTTTCACAAGTATGTCGTAAAATATTATGTTTCTTCAGAATAAACATTCAGCCGTTCGCCAAGCTGCTGATGTACGTGGATAAGAACGGCCGAAGATAGGCTTAACTAGAGCTCCTAGAATAAGGATTCCAGGCTTAACATACCATTCGACATTGGATGTGTTGGAAAGAAATACTAATTACCTTACTGTGTTTAATACATTTACAAAATTCAAATAATGAAAGAAGGGCACATACCTCATTACAATTCTTTGCAACACAGACCAGAAAAGCTCGTGAGTCGCGTAGCTCCTTCCTGTTTTCTCTTGCGCGCGCCAGCGCCAGAACGATGATTTCGATTAACAAACAAGTCATCCTTCGCTTCGATTCTCTTCCGGTCGTAGCTGTCGGGGTCGGAAATTCCGGGTGCACGTCACAATCTGACGTCACATTTGAGCATGACGGTGGATTCACGAGACTCCGCCGTAATTTAAAGGTGCAGATCGTGATTTCAGTAAGAAAAGGGCTTCTTCATATTCAAACGGTAGATTTACGAGGGTTTCTCATTCATATACGAAAACGAGATTTCCCCTTAAAAATGAGCGGTAAATTCTCGTAAATTTATTTTTATTTTTTACCGTGCACTCCATCGCTAACACTGCCAATATAGCTTTCGGGTCATCGTGTGACAATTGAGCTAGCTATGACAGCTTATTTTAATATCCATAACGCAACGTTAGTTCGAGTAAAAGTTTTCTGCATTTTTTTAGTTTCTCTATAGCTGGAATAATTTAAAATACATGTGTAAAAAAAATCATTACTTTCTTCTTCGTGAAGAGCTGATACGCAGCTAGTTATAACATGTTATGTATATGTAAAAATAAATTACTCGAAATTCGAATTAAACATTTAATAATTTTGCGATTTCTCAACATAATAAAACGAAAACCCCCTCTCTCCCTCCATGTGCTTATATATGAAGGCTTTCATTTGCAACAGCGCATCGATTTGAACTTCTAATTCAAACAGTTACACTAAAATTAATCTTTTTTTAATTTAGGTAAATGTAAATTTTATTTATTTACTTTTTCGCCTATTTGGCAGCTTAGTTTAACCAATTGTTAAAGTAATCTCTATTGCCGTGTGATGAGCGGGTACATCAGCTAATACAGAATAAAAATAGAAATTGAAATTCGTATTGTTCAATTAAAAGCAGCATTAATAAAATAATAAATCGATGACAAACTGACGCTTTCGATGTGAGCCGGTATAAATTTAAATGTCTCGAAATCTCAGATAAAAATTTTGGCTTTATACAAATTGTTCTATTTCTGTGTATTTCTTTACGTAGCAATTTCTTTAATTCTTTACAGGTTGAAAAGTTTTTCTACCATGTATACATATTTACATAAATGAACTGACACACACACTCATAACACCAACACAACAACAACAAAAATTTTGCAGTTCATTGTGGGAAGTTAATTTTTCTGGAAAGATGTTGTAGTTAGGATAAAACTAAGACAGTGGGGAATCCTGAAAAGTTTCAACGGCAGGAAGCAACATGCGAGAAATTTTGTAAGAAAAATGGATCTTTATAAATTTAAAATTTTGATTAAATAATACTTATCGTCTGAAACCAGGTTTAGGATGGTTGCTCTCATCATTCATTATTGAAAAGACGATTTTGAGAAGATTCCTCTTCTCTTACATGTGTAATTTCTTAGCGTGGATCTTTGAACACTCCGCTAAACCGGCAGATTATTCAAAGACCCATGCTAGGTGAGCAGGGAAACCTCACAGATCATAGAGAGTAGTGTAGTGCATTAATTGCAGGCCTGCACTCAGGGTATCTGCCAAGTCGGAATGCCTTGGTCGGTAGACTTTTTCAGGTGTTCTTCCGCGTATTCACGAGAGATCTAACGAAACCGTCCGAAACCCCAGACCGTTAGATCGACAGCCGCGGGGTAGCCCAGAACCCTAGACTTTTACTCTTCAGCCATCTACCATTTTCAGCCCCTTGTGCACTGGGCCATGGTGGGACCTAGGCCCACAGATCATAGAAGGGGAATCATCACCACTGAATCCAACTGGGATTTAATTTAATTATATCTTAGACAACTGTTCTTTTCAACTAGTTATTTTAATTTTATTTTAATCTTTAGGACGTAATAGAGATTTACTGATAAATTTGATCGCGCATTTAATCGTGTTAATTTTCCAGTAAAATCAAACTGAAACATCAATAACTGAGCACTAGTTTACATCAATACAGTCTGGACACATACTCAACTTTCCTCACTATTTTTAGGAGGGCCCAGTGTCACTTTGCTTACCTTACATTTCATTGTTTACATGAAAAATACTATAAGGACTTTTTAGCTTCTATGTTTCAAGAATATTAGTTTTATCATTCCAATTTTAATGTACTAACGCATTATGTTGAAGTTGTCTTTATTTTATAACACCAGACAGCTTCTACATAATGCGTTAGTTCATTAAAATTGGAATGGGAAAAATAATATTCTTGAAACATAGTTGGTTGCCAAAACGTCCTTATAGTATTATTGATGCAAACAATGAAATGTAAGATAAACATTTAACCTAAGTGACATTGGATTCTCCTAAAAATAGTGAGGTAAGTTGAGTACGTGTTCCGACTGTCTTGTAATTTAGTCCTCTGTTATTGACGTTTGATTTTGATTTTACTTGAAACTTAACGCGATTAAATGCGCAATAAAATAAAGCTGAAAATAGCAAAAAATCGCTTAAAAACGAGAGAGAGGATGGATTTTCAGATTTTTAAAATAGTGCAGATCGTTTATATATATATATATATATATATATATATATATATATATATATATATATATATACATAATTATGAAACTTTTTCAAGCCGATCGCACGAACTGTGTGAATTTCACAAAGTTTTACACAGAAACTTTTACTTAGTTTTAAACGCTTTAATCTGCTTGGATTAATGACGGTAAAAGTTTTGTTTGGAAGTGGCCGGACCGGATTTGTTAGAGAGTGAGTCCCGGATCAGCGTAACTATATGATAGGACAATTACAGAGTTAATATTTATACAGGAGTGGTTTATGACATGTAAATTTGTATTAATTTAAATAATAATATGCAGCACATTTCTTTAAAGCCCCTCTTCATCCGTAAGCATGTGTGCCCAAGAGCACAAGACCCCATATATGTTAAATCGGTCTCTTCTAATAAAATATATTTTTTTTTATATGCCAACTGTTTTGCTCTATTCGAGGCAACAACGTTTCCTTTTCAGGTAACATTTGAAAGAAGTAAAATATTTACTCAAAATTTGTTATTTTCATTGAACGTTTAAAATTATTATAAATGAAAAAGGTATCCTGGAGATCATTGAAAAATACGAAATATTCAAACTTATTTCCCGTGCCCGACCATGCTTAGAAGGGACCATGAAGCTCTAAGGAGAGTCATCGGGAATGGGCGATCAGGCGGGAAAACGGACCAGGATCCATTTTCCCCGGCAGGCTGCGCAGCGCACCGCGTGAATAGGGATTTAGCGTTGTTTTGATTGTGAACGAGCTATATTTTTTTTATAAAATAAATTATTTTGATAGAATATGGGTCGAGCGAATCACTGCTTCGCACCTGGATGTGACAGTGGATATCCAGAAGCCAGGAAAAGAAATGTATCGCTCGGGAAGAAAAATTCAACGTTATTTAAAGCTCCAAACAGCATCACCATAATATTTCTTTAATATGGCCCCTTATAAATGTATAACATAAAAAGTAACACTATGTAAATAGAAAACCTTTTGTACATGTTAGTAGTAGTATAATGCTAATGTGAACACTTTAAAATACAGCCCAATAATCAAATTGAAACAGCAGTATAACACTTTGAAATTGTCCATTTTTTAAAAAATAATAACAGTTTTATGAATAATATTTTTCTGTTTATTAATTTAATTAGGATGGGGGATGGGATTTTATATTATATAAGAGATACACAAATGGCAGCGAAATTGATAAATATATAGAATTTTATTTTTAAACACAAAAATTTTCAAAACCAATACAGAATAGATATTTTTGGCTAAGTCTGCAAAACTTATACAAAAACAAATATTTTCAATTCAAAGTCTGTTTTTTTTTAATAAAAATTTTTCAAAATTAATGAAATATTAGATTTTTTCTGATATGTGAAAGCTTGCAAAACTGATGCAAAAGAGTCAATCACTGAATATGCGTGTATTTATTGAATTAATATTTTTTTCCCTTTATGCTTTTTTATGAAATTTTTTGTAGTACTGAAAAATGATACTGATACTGAAAAGACATTGATTTTTATGTAATTTTTTGTGGTACTCACGTCCTTATTATCGCACGGGCAAATCGGGACTTTGCCCAGGGCCCCCAATTTCAAATCTTGTTCTGAAACATCCTTCTTTATATCAATTTATGAAAAATAAAACAAATTTCATAGATCCCCCCCCCCAAATTCATCAATTCCTGGGGTCCTTGTTGGTAATAATCAGGCTCTGGTGGTGCTGAAAACGGCGTTAAATGTTTTTCTCTTTCCATATTTGTTTTTGTTTTTTGGTTTAACTAACCAACTTTAAGACTAAAGACAAAAGATAAATAAATAAATAAATAAAATATAATGTGGAAGAGTGGGTATATAAGAGGAATTTATAGCCTGAAAGAAGGCAGGAAATATTTTTTTAATTTTTAGCAAATTGCTACCAAAAATATTTGTCAAAAACTGGTCTATTATATCGTTCGCATGCAGTTTTAAAGAGAATTTATTTAAATTATTAATTAATTTATTAAATTATCAAACTGATGTTACATCGTTGTAACTAAGTAATATAGAAACAAAATTATTATATATGCATATTAATTATCGTATTTATTTATTCAAATGTTAGTGTATACTTCATGAAATTTCAGCATAAATGAATAAATCCCAATTAGAGAAGCTTTAAATCGGAAAGCGCGCGCGCGCGATGTTTTCGGCTGCCGTCAATAGATGGCGCTATCAATGGTAGCCGCAGTTTCGTCGGCAATTCTCATACTGCGTAGTTGGTCCAAGTTGGATAACAAGCCGATGTTTCTCCTCCCGAGCTTCATGGAAGGGACTCAGGTTCAAAAGATTACTTGTCTGAAAAAATACCGAAACCAGTCGGCCTCTCTCTTCTTTAGCTAGAAAAGGTATGGCCACCACATCTGTAAATAATTTTGTGGGGTGTTGAAAGCTACAATTAAAGTATCGTAGGCGTGTCTTGGCCATTGTGCTCTCTCCCCTCCTTTGCAATCCATCAATCTAAGTGTCGCAGGTGTTTTGGTGAGTGGGGGTAAGCAGTAACGGGATTTTATGTCACAGCCGCTTTCGAAGTAGAAAAAGAGGAGCAGAAAATTATGTCTCAGCCGCTTTGAACGAGTTTTACAGATGACGGAATTTTACATCTCAGCCGCTTGGAGGGTTAAATGCCTCTCGTAAAGTAATTTGACTTTCTTACAATCACAAGGTTACTGCAACGTCATATTGCTTTACCCATTCATTTTTCACTCATTTTGCTGGTTTTGTTATCCCACGTGGTTCCCGAGTCGTCTGCCACGGACCCGGACTAGCAGTTAGGCCTAACGTGGAGGACATTCCCCGGGTAGGCCCATCCAGAGCGGGCCCTTAGAGTGGCGTTCGTAATCTATCTACCCGTACTAATCGGGCTCCCGTCTCTGGTTACTTCCAAAGAAATAATTAATTGTTCGTAAATTAACCAACGCTTTCCTAAAACTCTACTAATTCAAATAATTAATTTATTTTCTAAAGAATTGACTGCTCACACTCTTCTGCCTATTAAAACAAACCTATCATGCTAATTCATCTACTAAAATAAAACTATTATTAAAATTATAATCATTATTGAATCATAATAATTAATTTCAATTACCTTATCACAGCTGGCTTCACACATTCGCCCAAACAAAATAAACTGCTATCATATTTATTACAACGTTACTTAGAAAGTTTCGGTATCCCACGTGGCCTCCGCGTCGTTCTCCGCGGACTCGGACCTACGAACGGTCCTTCAGATCCGTTAAACGAAATCGATTTGCCTCATAACTTAACAATTAACGCACTAATTTCTATAAGTCTCTTAATTACTAGATTATCCTGCAGGCCTTCCCAAAAGAACGAAAATTAGAAATTCCATCCAATAAAAGGTCCAGTTACCAATGCAGCAGCAACCTAGCAACGCACCCCGACTACCCACTTTTCGTCTAATTACATCATCCACGGCAAATTCGGACCTCCAAATTATAAGGACAAGCTTGCTCGCCAGCCGGACCCTAATCAACCGACTAACTAATACCAACTAAACTGGAGAATGTACTTCAAATAGCCATGTCCGTGGCAACGCTTACAGCCACGGACATGGCTATTTGAAGTACAATTTTTGGAAGTACAATTGAAGTACAATTTTTGGCTATTTGAAGTACAATTTTGGAGCAGCCGCTCTATTCGGCACGCCACAACTTTTTCTAACTTTATGTCGCCCGGAATGAAGCTCGAACACCCCCCCTTTTTTTTCCCCAAGGTCTCTTCGGTTCCAGGTCTGTGAGTTCTGACCCCATTCGATCAGTTTCCAAGCCGAGCAACCCAGCTAAGGACGTCGCCTGTGCGGGGGAAGCTGGGTCGGCGCCGTTGAGAGGTCCTCCTCTTCCACCTCCTCTATCGCTCATTTTTTTGCGCAAGTCTGGCCCACTTGCCCCTACCAGTATGTTTATGCTATTCAGTTTGTATTCAAGCAATCTTAGTATTCGCTGAACTTATTTCTCCTTTCCTTATCCATCTTGTAAATGGCAAAGAAATCAGAACGCGCGTCTGATTCAGAGTCCGAATCGTCGGCGGCAGAGTCACAGGCCGAGTCGGTAAAATCGGTAGCCTCTATAACCTCCGGCTCCTCTCTCGCCTGAAGGACCAGAAGCCGAGGGATGGCGGATACAAAAGCGAAATTCCGACGTACAAGAACTCAAGATCAAATACAAAAAAGAAAGAGCGAAATACAAAAAACTAATTCAACAACACAAACCCAATGCATGGCATAGATTCTGTACAAGGACGACCAACTCCTTTGGTCCAGCGTGTAAGATCCGGTTTAATAAATTCCTGCACTTGGAGCTGGAAGTCCTAACAAATACTCCCAACGACGCGGAACTCACAAGAGAAAACGCACTCAAATTCCTGACAGAGTCAATCTTCGGCCCCTCCACAAACGCAACTCAACCCAGATCAGTTACCCCAACACCTCCACAATCGGAATTTACACAAAACGAAATCCAAAACGCAATACACTCCTTCAATCCAGCCAAAGCCCCCGGCCTAGACGAGATAGATCAGTATATCATATGAGCCATAAACCAATACAATAGCCAACTCCTACTAAATCTCATTAATTCCCTATTCAAAATAAACTACTTCCCCCGATTGTGGAAAAAGGGGGAACTCATCTTCTTCCTCAAGCCAGGCAAAGACCCCCACTTAGAGATTAGCTATAGACCCATAACCCTCCTCCCAGCTCTAGGCAAAATTTACGAAAAATTAATACTAAATAGAACTGAGAACTACCTCCACAACCATAATCCATACACCCCCTCCAATTTGGCTTTACAGATAACCGTTCCACAGAAACAGCAATTAAAAACTATTAACGATAATAAAAGAAAACCAATCCCTCGACAGTTACACCACAGCCATCCTAATAGATTTTAAAGGGGGCTTTGATTCTCTGTCATGGGATATCACAATTCAAAACCTGACAAGGTTAGGACTTCCGGCAGAACTCCAAAAAACCATCGCCTCCTTTCTTAGCGAGAGAACGGCAATCAGAGACTGACCGGGGCCTTCGCTATTAGTAACGGGCCTGCGCGTGTATTTCGCTGAGTCATCCAAAGAGGCCTACGGATGCTCGCGTCTTCCCGTATACATCAAGCAATTTTTAAGCTTTCCGATGCTTTGAAACGGTATTAAATGTTTTAAGTAGTGATTGTGTTACTAATTCAAGTACGAACTCATTAACAGTTTCTTTACTATGATACACGCGGACATTAAAGTAAATAGATGCATGTAATTTGAAGGAAAAACAAAGTACTGCTCACTCTCATGATTCATTATTTTAGCTTGAATTTTAATATACATGAAAAAATTAAGCTGACTTTTAGTATACATTAAAGTAAACGAATACACAAATGATACAGACTTTTTTATGCATTTCTTTATACTGAATGTTTAAGTTTCACATTTTCAAAGCAGTTACAACCATTATTACTTTTAAAATAAATTTAACTAGTAGTTATTAAATTTTCATTTATTAAATATTGTTCGGTTAATATATTAACAAAATATATGACGAGGAGCTGAAATAGAATTTAAAATATTTGATATTTACAATTCACGTATACAAAATTTAAGTACTGATATACTATTTAATTTTTAATCTTTTGTAAGGCGTAGGTATCAGAAGAATGTTTGCTATAATTATAAGTACAACCTGTGCACTGCAAGTCCTTGGTATTTACATGAAAAATAATGTAAATTAACTTAACGAGAAACATTTAGAATGAATTACAAAATAAAGGGTGTCCCATAAATAGTAGTACGAACTTAAAGGGGAAATAAAATATATCAAAAGGATTAAGAATAACGTAACAGTGTATGATAAAACACGTTTGTTAACTGTTTTTATTTTGGTTAGTTCAAATGAGTTTATTTATCGAAAATTTTACCATTCGAAATGAAAATGATTTATAATTTTCAGTGTTAGTTCCATATACTTTTTTTTCTCTAAAGAAAAATTATAAATTTTAGAAAACCATACTAGGAAATACCACTAATATTCCAACACCTTTTTTAAAAGTTATTATTAACTGGCAATTGAAAACAAATGTTTTCGTCCCTGCATTGCTGTATATTAGGGTTATAGCTTAAAAAAAAAAAAAAAAAAAAAAAAACTGCTCCACGGACTTTGAATACAAATTAAGATAAACTAACAGCTCTAGGACTTGAAAAATTTCAAGATCCCTTTTCACAAGTTGCGCTAAACGATGTAGTAAACTAAAAACAAACGAAAGAGTGAATTAATTACTTTTTATTATAGCCATTATCTAAATGGAACTTTGAATTTGAGTATGATGAACACTTATACAAAATATTAACTTCAATTTAAGTTTCTACATAAACATGTGCAAAAATTAATAACATATTTTACAGTACTTCTGCACTGAAACCAATATCACACCAAGGGCGGCTCCAGTGAGGGGGCCATAGGGGCCATGGACCCCTCCAAAATTTTGTTTTACAACTTTAGATTCGCATACTTCACGATTTCACACGTTCAATTTGCATTTTGAACAATTTATAGACCTAAGTAAAAAGTTCGATGGCCCCCTCCCGAGAATTCAGTCTGGAGCCGCCATTGTATCACACATTTAATTGCATTTATAATAAATGATAAATGACATTTTCAACTGAAAGATTTAAACAGATAAGAATGTCTAACTAGTATTACAACGCACGCTTATTTACTAGAATAATAAACTACCCAAGTTAAACGATTTCAGATTAAAATGATTTATAAATAACACATGAATGTTAATTCACAAAACATGCTTTATATCCTATAAATTTGTAGAATTTCTAAATACAAGTGTACACTTACCTTTACATTCAGAACTTAAAGTTCGAATTCTATGATTGAATTCGTTGATTTATTTCCATAAAAAAATAGCGCAATCTTCAAAAAATTATTACCTACATCTAAAACACCTTGTCATTAAATCATTATGACAAAACTATAACAAAATTGTTTTTTAATTATAAAATAAATTAACGTTTATAATCCCAAATCGCATACAATCGAACAGCGCAAATATAAATATTAGGCCTCAATGTTTCACTCATTTCTTCCGGTGGCAACGAAGTAGCAGGCCCGATTGCTAATAACGACGGCCCCGGACTGACGGTTCCCGGAAGGGATCCACCACTTTAACAAGGGCTGCCCCCAGGGCTCATGCCTGGGACCATTCCTGTGGAAGGTGCTCCTGAATCCTCTACTACACAGTTTCAACCAAACCTCAAAGACACAACATTTAGCGTATGCTGACGATCTACTCCCCAGCAAACACACACCTGCTGGCGGAGTACCTTGCCAGTGCCTTTCTGCCTTTACGTCCAGTAACGGCCCGGCACTGCAAAAAGTAACTCAATCGTACCAAAAGTGGTCGCCCTAGAAGTACCTTGCCAGAAGCCCGGGAAGGCAACGGCACTCTGCTGGCATACTGCATGTGCCGGCCGCTACTCACAACAAAGGCACTGGCCTATTAAGTTTATAATGCCCAAAATGAAACGGCCGGGTGCCGGATATTATTAAAAATAAAGGCACTGGCCTGGTACCTTAACAGTGACTACAATGTAATGGCACAATGCCGGATTAGTGCCTATTTACAGTAATGCTGCCATAATTAAAATACGAGCCAGTGGCGGATGTGAGGTAGGGGGCTTATTCATCAACCCCAACCCCAGCCTGCAAAAAAAAATTCCTTAAGGGTAACATTTTGAAAGATAAAGAACAACATAAAGATAAAAAACAGCAAAATCCGTTGGTCAATCGTTTGCAAATTATGTGCGCCTATCAATAGTGAATTGTGTGTAGTTTTCATAAACTGCAATTTTCTTACTAATTTGCAGTCGCAAAAGATTTTTTTTGTGAGAGAGGCGTTAACACATTTCAGAACCAACATAAAATCATTTATAAACAGTTTAATTTCAATATTTCAGAGTTAGAGATTTTGTAAATGAGTTATAATACTTTACGGTTGATATATATATATGTGTGTGTGTGTGTATGTACTAATCAAAATCTTACAGGAAGTAATAATAAATAAAATTTTACTATGATTACACACATAACTTTAGGGTAACATTTTGCTTTATTGTACATTTTGTTTAGATCAAATTATTTTTTAAATCTTAGCTATTCTGAAAAGAAATTTTCTGTATCTATATCTGTTGTATACTGCATGATTCAAATTTTATGGAAGAAAGTACTTTTATACACTAAAATAAGTATCATTTGTAACATCACCGACTTAAAAAAAGTCACCAGTTTAGTACCCATTTTCTCAATTTTAGTATCCAAAATAGTAACATTTTTGAATGATTTTGTAGTTAAGAAATAAACATGCTTAATTTAGCTTCATTTAAGAAGGATTGAATAAAATGATAAATTTAAAAACTTCATATATATATAACAGAACATATAATACATTTATTTTTATAGCACGATTAAAAAACAGATTGGAATGTTTGCTGAAAGCTCAGTAGCAGCTTTAAAAAAAAGGGAGTTGACAAAAACCAAAACCAGATTTTCAAATGAGTTGTCTGGAGTATGGTACAAGCAGCCAAAACTTGAAAATAGTATGAAAATGACGTTTTTTGGTTCAAAAAGTCGCCTAATCTTTAAATTGGTTGATAAATTCACCGGTGGATACCGTGTGTACATAAAAACAGTAAAAGTAAAAATTTACCTGTAATATTTTCCCGACTGTTTAAAAGATGTAAAATCCAATTGTAAAACTTCCAATTGAAATCCATTTTCTGTATCCATAACCAGCAAGATATCACTGCAGAAGCAAATCTTATTGTAATTATTATTGCTCCTAACAGAGATATCTTACTAGTCTATAGCAATAACCTTCTCGAAAGTCTGCAACAACAACCGGAAAAAATGTATCCTAAAAAGCATATGTCATAACTGGCTTCCCGCTCAACGTTTCAAGATTTGCAAAACGAAAGCAAACATCAAAAGAAAAAAGAATGGGTTACTATGATGCAGTGGTGGGCGTTTTACTTCATGGACCGTGAAAGAGGCAGACAAAATCAGACGATGTAGTAGTAATCCATATATACGTTATGTAAAAAGGCAATAGCACAGAGAGAATTCTACAGCAAGGTCTCACGGAGTGAAACAAAAAGACTTAACTTACAAACTTGGCAGTGCAGCGCTAACACAAAATACGCCAATATATAAAAATAGGCGAACGCATTCAGAGCGGTTAAGAATAAATCAATGTATTTAATTTAGTAAACAAAAACAATTAGGCGCAGAAATTTAAAAGGGTTACCAAAACGTGTCAGTGAAGAACAACTCGATCATGACATCGCTGGGAGACTGCTGAACAAAGCAAAAATTAACAGCCTCGCCCAAAGAGAGCAGCAGCAAAAGAAATTCTTTTTAATGTACAGAATAAGAATTAGCAAAGCTGCGGTCATAAACCACAAAGGGCGAAACAGATTGAAAGAAATAATATGTAAATACTGGTTCATTGCTGAATTTCTAACAAAATAGCTGCAGGAGCTCTAATTTGTTTTATTGTAAATTTGAGCATTAAATACCTAATTTATATTTAAAAATTAAGTAATCTTTTGCTTTACCACTGCTATATTTAATTTAATCTAAAATTCTCTGAAGAAAAAAAGACTACAGGAGCTGAGCTCGCATGCAAAATCCTGACTGGTCTTCGTGTAATACTCTGTAACATATTTCTGCACCCTAATTCGGTAGATTTTAAAAGGGGCTTAACGTAGAAAAAAGTCTCTAACGTAGAAAAAAGTCATAATTCTATACTAAGTGGGGGTTATATACTGTCATATACAGAGTGGAGGTTCCACTGTCTGTGTAGTAAACATTTTTATAGCATACTGAACTCGTTTGTATTATTTTAGTTATTAGTACTAAAATATTTGAAGGCACAATATGTACTTCTCCCCTTACATCCCGCCCTCAAAAAAAAAAAAAAAAAAATCTTTGCAGTGACCCTGCCTTTGGGTGCCCGGAACTTATATCCCCTAACACTTCTACACCGTATGAATGTGAAACAATATTATTTAATTAAAATAACGAAATTTTATGCCAACACTGCCAAATATATACAGGCCCATTACTGCCAAATAGAGCTGGCCCGGTACATTTTAAGCAGTACCACGCCGTTAACTTTTTTGTGCATGTCATAGACACATGGCAGTTCGCCGTTACTAGTTATGTACCGGCGCATATGCACTTATCAGGCACTGGTACTCCAGTGACTTCCAGACGATGGCAATCTACCTTGCTCCCGTTATACGGCACTTCGCCAGCACGACGGGTACCCGACCGTCATTTTGCGGGCAGTTGTGTGTTTGCTGGGTCTTAGCTGTTCGTGGTGAATGTCGGAAAGAGTTAGAGCTGACAGCAAACACAGCCCTAGAACAAATCAATAATTGGTCAATAACAAACTCACTACACCTTTCCGAAACCAGGCAAGGGTAGATCAATAAACAACCCTCAACACTTAAGCAGGAACAGACCACCACACAACTTTAAATAGAGCACCAATAAAGCACACCACACAAGTAAAATATCTAGGCTTAATAATTGATAATAAATTGACATGGCTCCCTCACTTAGAACACAAACGCAAACAAATCTCACTACTCACACAGAACCTATTTAAATTCACTTCACAACACGGGGGAGTCACAAAACACATACTCAAAACATTGTATTTAACCATAATTGAAAGGATATTGGCCCTGCTGGTTCCCCAACCTATCCAACACATACAAAGTAAATTTCCTGCAATCATTACAACGACCATACCTAATTTTAATTTCAAGAACCTACAGGAATACCTCTACAGTGGCCCTACAGGTACTAACGGGAATCCCACCGCTGGACCTAACACTGGAGTTGAAGTCCAAGGTAGCACTACTATCACGACTAGACACTCCAATAACAACGCCAGAAGGGATAGTCACGCCAGATTCAGCCGAAAGGAAAGCCTCCAGATGGAATTTGCATCCGGCAATCCATCCAATGGAAGAGCCTCAACCAACGCAGCCGAACCCAGAGGTAAGTATCTACACGGACGGCTCTAAGTATCCCGCGGGCACAGGAACAGCCTTCTGCGCCTTCCAAGGGGGCCACAGAATCAAAGTCTGGAATGCCACTCTATCTAAACAGAACTCGGTGTACCAGGCGGAACTGTTGGCCGTTCAACGCTCAGTAGCCTGAATAGACCAGTCCAACTACAATAGCACTATAATATACACAGATAGCCAGTCTGTTGTAGACACACTTAAAGATACCACAACCAAAAACGCAATAGCCCAGAATATACTCCAAACCATAAACCACACCACTAAAAAAATACACCTTAGCTGGATAAAAGCACACGTAGGGCACTTAGGCAACGAGTACGCAGACGCATTAGCAAAACTAGCAGCACTAAACGTAAACCCAACCGAAACCCTGCAACTACCTACACCAATTTCAACAATTAAAAGAATGCTAAAGCGACAGACCTTGGACTCCTGGCAAAGTCGCTGGGAGACAGAAGAAACAGGTAGGTACACCTACCAGTTCTTCCCCAAGGTCTCTAATTCACTGCCTCACCGAAATTTATACTTATATTTTACTAATCACGGCCCATACTTTGAACACCTACAGCAAATAGGCAGAGTTACAACAAAACTGTGTGTCTGCGGCTCAACGTCGAATTCCCTACACTACACTCGAGACTGCCCCATAACATCACAATTTAACGTTAAGATCTCGCCCAGACACACTTTATCCACATGGGCAGCATACGTACTTAAGGATCCAAGGCTGGTCAACAAATTAATTCAAAGCGTCAAATATGTAGAAGATCACCAAATACAGTTACAAAATACCAGCTAAGGAGCACACGAGAGGAACTCGAATCCCCAATATGTGTCCCCACGTCCGCTAAAAACCAGAGCATGAAACTAACACTCACATATAACCTAAAACCAATCAACTCAATACTTACCTCGAAAGCTTACAAAACCAAATGGAAAAGTAAAAAGAAACAAAAGATATTTCAGTCGCATCTTTTCAAACATAAAGAAGGAAAAGATTCAATTAAAGAGAAAAGAAAGAGGAATTAAATATTTTTTGGCGGGGGGGCTCGAAACCAAGGGCGGATCCAGAAACTGTTTTCGGAGGGGGCGCAAATCCCGAATATTCATTTTATCTAGTGTAAAGCCCACTTAATACTGGTGAAAGCCCCATTTATCTAGTGTAAATATATTTTTCTCTGAGGGGCGCGCGCCCCCTGCGCCCTCCCCCTGGATCCGCCTTTGCTCAAAACAAAGTAGAAACCAAAACTGTGCTAATTAAAAATGGCTGCTTGCCCAGCCTAAGCAACTCAAAGACTAAAGAACCACAGTAAAAAACCTGCAACCACTAACCCGCACTTGAAATGTAAACATAATATGAATGTAACCATAACCTGTACTATGTAACATATATATCTAAACCCAAACGAATTAAATTTGTTTTATTAATTAATAAATTGAGGGCGACTGACCCCGCTGACCTCCCAGGCCCAGGCCACGGCGTGGTCGAGCGAAAGTAGTAGAGGGTAGTCAGCACTTACACAGCCACTAAAGCGGTCGGCTGCTGTCCTACCCCCTGAACCTGGGCTGCAGGGCTCGAGACGATGTAGAAAAGTGGTGTCAAGCTTGTGACGCCTGCACTGCCCGTAAAGGTCCGAAGAAACGTAGCCGTGGAAAACTACATCGTTATGATGTAGGAGCGCCTGTCGAGAGAATTGCCCTCGACATTCTGGGAAGTTTTCCGCGAACTTCGGTTAGCAACAAATGCATCCTAGTTGGCACTGACTATTTCTCTAAATGACCCGAAGCGTATCCTACTCCCGATCAAGAAGCTACTACCGTACCAGAGGAATTGGTGCAGGAATGAATTTCCAGGTATGGAACCCCTCTGCAACTTCATTCCGACCAAGAAACGAAATTTACCTCTGCAGTTTTTTAAGGAGTACGCCAATTTCCCGGAATCGACAAAACCCAGACTACGCCTTTACACCCACAATCCAACGGCATGGTGGAGAGGTTTAATCACACCATTTTGAACAACCTCTCGCTCCTGGTCTCTAGGAATCAAGAGGACTGGGACAAGAAACTCCCCCTCTTTCTGCTAGCCTATAGGAGTGCCGTCCATCAGACTACCGGCTTCACACCTTCCCAGATGCTATTCAGAAGAGATCTTCGTCTTCCCGCCAATCTAGTGTTTGGCCGCCTTCCACATACGCCTTAAAAATTTAAATGTGTTGTAGTGTCGCGCTTGGCTTTAATTTCCCGCTGATAGTTCCTCCTCCTCTGGCCGTGACGGCGCGGTTTTAGGTCTCCTCCGGGGGGTTCTTAGTTGAAAACCGCTTTCGCGGTCGGCTCCCCCAGTGGGTGCTCCCTCCACATACGCCTTCATCGCCAGAGGAGTATATGGAAAATTTTCGGGCACGGTTTGAAGACGCGCATCATTTTGCTCGGAAGTGGATCAACCTGAGCACAAAGAAAGATGAAGACTCGCAACGATACGAAGACTACGGAACACGAGTTCAGCGTAGGCGAGAAAGTTTGGCTATGGAATACTACTAGACGGAAAGGCCTGTCGCCAGGGCTGCAATCGCCGTGGGACGGTCCTTACACAGTCCTAAACAGACTGAACGATGTGATCGTGCGGATTCGTAAATCACCTAACTCGATATCAAGGGTCTTCCATTACGATCGGCTAGCCGTTTACCGAGGTTGTAATTAATTAAATGAACTAGCTGAAACCCGTCGAATTCGACGGACACTTTATTATATATAGAGAAAAATTATATAGAAAAATTAAAGAATAAATAGAAAAAATTAAAGAAAAGAATAAGAAAATCTGAAACACTTTCAGATTTTAACTACGCCCTAAAGCACAACATATTAAAAGCGTATCATAATCCATGCATTCTCCATATTTTCTTTGCTTATTCCTGTAAGTTGGAAAGTGAATCCTTATTCATGACTGTGCCGTATTCGTCTCCCTTGTTCCATAAACACATCTTTGCATTCGAAATCGCCTACTTAGACTGTTTTACAATTTTCGCCAAGCATCTTCCAACTTTGCCCTTTAAATACTATTTGGAATGTGCATCATAATCTATGAGTATGCCATGTTCGTTTTTCTTGGGTTAATTTTTACTTTAACGCTCCGACTCTCACCAAAATGGCGATAATGAAACATTATGCAGTTACCACGACGATTTTTTGTACGCGGCAACCGTAATTTTAGTATTAACATAGTGATTTGGAACAACTGTAAGTACAGCATTCCATTACATATTTATTTATTTTGGGTTGCCAATTAAAGTAGTTTTAATAATTAAGTGTCTTTAAATTCTTATTTAGGTTGGAGAAAGTGGGGGCGTTAAAATAGGAATCAAATCTCTCTTGTTCCATAAAACACATCTTTGTAATCGAAATGTAACTTAAAATCGCCTATTAAAGCTGTTTTACAATCTTCGCCGAGCATATTCCAACTATACTTCACCATTTTAAATACTGTTCGGAATGGGCATCATAATCCATGAGTATGCCGTATTTGTCTTTCTCGTTGCATTAAACACATCTTTGGAATTAAAATCTATATTAAAATTGCCTACTAAAACTATTTCACAACCATTGCCAGGCATGGTTCGGTTTATAATTTTTTTTCTATCAGCAAACTTGGCGATCAATTATCAAAAATCGCAAACCTTGTTACACTTATTCTCCCACCCCCCGTTTCGCGTTATGTGGCAAACACGTTTAAAAAGATTTTCACCATGGTAGTTCATCTCTAGAAAACCTGTCCACAAATCATGTCGACAGAGTTGAGTAGACAAAGTCTGGGCGTGAACGAAATAGCACCCTAGTGCAAAGCGCCAAGATAAAGAAGGCTTTTTATGACTGCAAAATGTATTTAATACACCACAATGTTATTTCTATGGCGAAAAATTGCACATTTGAAGTTCCGCCGCGTCTGATCTCTTTGACTTAAAATTTTTCTCTTTAGATGACACATCTACGGACCAAAACCTTTTTTTAGAGCCCTCAACCAAATTTTTACACATAGCTGTTCTTTCAATATTATTTGATACCGGAAAAATATGTTTCAAATTAATATACAGAAAAACTTAAGGAAATAAGCGATAAAGCGCCAAAATAAAAATTGATTTTATGATTGCCAAATGTATTTAATAAACCACAATGTTATTTCTATGGCGAAAATTTGCACCTTTGCCGTTCCCCCACGCCTAAACCGTTCGACTTTTTCTGATTTTCTCTTTTGATGCCACATCTAAGGGCCGAGACCTTTCTTCAGACACCTCAACCGAGTTTTTACACCCAGCCGTTCTCTCAATTCGATTGTCGAAAGAAAAACATGTTTCAAAATAATATATAGATATTGCATCATGGTCACTATGGCGTAATCCTTTCTTTTCTTTCATCTCCCACTTCTTTCCGGTCTCTCTCTTCTCTTCCTTTTCCCTCAACTCTCTTTTACTTAGCACCTACTACACCATGTTTAGTGTACATGATTGTAATATATTAGATTTTATTAATGTGTATTTTTTTATTATTACTTATTAGTGTGTAATTATTTATTAGGTTCATTATTTATTTATTAGTGTGTATTTGCTTATTGTGTTTATTGATTACTTGTGTAAATTATGTTCTTAAGATCCATTATTAAAATTTGTACTGCAGATATTTGTGTGACCTCCTAACTGGGGATTGTACTAGTCGGGACGTGCAGTCCTTGGGAAGGGGGGCAATGTTACGCATTTTTGGGGCAAACCGCTGTTCTGGGGTTTAAAATAGTTTAAAATTCGTATTCTACGTGTCAAATAGTTAAATTTTGCTTTGCGTTGCATCAAAATCGGTCAAATAGAACCGGAGTTACTGAGGTTTGGGTTTTCCCATTGATTTGTATGACGTTTCTAGATATCTCGAGAAATATTGGTCCTAGTTCTTCGTTAACCTCCCTTTTGGGACTTATTTTTGGCGCCAAATTTGGCGATATTTTGGTCATTTTGTGCGATTTTCCCAATGGGGCTTTTAAAGTTAGTTTTTCTGCAATTACATGCATAATCGCTTAATATTTCTCTTCTATGACGTAATGAAAATTCCTGCTTGATGTGGAATCTTCGAGAGATACATTCTTCTAGAAGCTCCTTGCAGCATCTGTGACATCTATAAATACCGGCATCACAATCTCCCTAGTTCCGTGTAGATCGAGCTACCGCTGAGTACGCAGCTATACTCTGTGAATTCTATTGTGCTAGAAGCGGTATTTTTGCTTGCTTTTCGAAGCTTATTTTTTAAGTGCTGTGTGTAAACTCTTCATTATTGAGTCTTTAGGGACTGTTAGTTTTATCCCTCGTATATTTCCACTGAATCTTGCCTGCGGAAGTGTTTTATTTTGTGTGAGAATTACAGCATTTGTGAAAGCTTCGAAACTGAGTGGACTGTTATAAACGAGCTACTGGCCGTTAGTGCCTGTGATTTTTATACAGCTGATTGCACGATAAATTTCTAGAAGCAATAAAGTTTGTGTTCCATCCTGACAAGTGGACTCTTCTCTAGAACTTTATACACCAACTGGACTTTAGAACGACGAACCCTGGAATGAACAGATTGTTCTGCAACAGTATGTTGATAACTCCTCGAAGTTTCCCGTAGAAGTGAGAAAATTTTACCTCTACCTTGTTTAATTCTCTTTTAAGGGTTTTCTTAACGGTCGTTTAGCTGTTCGGCTGTTGTATTTCGGTGTAGCGAGGCTGCTCACTTCTTGTGATGCGGCCCCCGCCACCTCATGCGGGCTCGCAATGCCATGCACGCCGTCATGTTTTTATAACTATGGTAATGCTTCCCCAAGTTTTCCTCTTTTAAAAACGTACACTGTAATCTAGAAATGCAGAATTATCGGGAAAGTGAATAAAATATGACTTCTCGATGAAAAAGAAAAACTGGGTGCTGTTGATAATTTGTCATCGATTTATTGAAATATTTATCTTAAATTTGGTGCTCCATGTTTCGAATTTTTTGTGTTCTCTCTTCAGGCAAGATGTAAAACGATGCGCGCTTAGAAGATGAATGTGTTTTCTCTAAGACATCGTTATGTGGGTCTAAAATTAGTTGGCCACCTCCTTCATTTTTTGTGAATCTTCTAAATGCTTTTTTTTATATAAATCGGATGACTTCGTTCGGAAATAATACCAATATTTTCACTGCTTTTTCCTTAGTGCTGCATTTCGCAAGTAACATCTATAATACTTGTCATGCATATCGGTGAATTTTTATGAAGTGCCAAAACGTTGTGTTCAAAGTTTTTTTTTTGCATGCAACATGTGATAATGATTCACCTACCCTAGTATTTCCATTTGACACACGGTATCTTCTAAGGTGGAAAATTATTTTTGTAACTTTTTTATTACAGCTTATTCAATCTTATTTCCCCTGTCAGAAGACCGTTCTTTATCACTAAACAGTTCCAAATTCGCTCGTTTTACATTTGAGGGACTGTCTATACCTTCCAGTTAAAGTATAATATAATTTTCAGTAAATTATAACAGTTAGAGTAAATACTAATATTTTGTACACGGAAATAAATTAAAAAAGAAACCACCTAAAATATAAAAAATTATCGCTCACCAAGAACTAACCCAGTAAACTGGGGGATATATAATCATTAGGGTTATGACTAAAAAAATTTTTTTTTCAAAATTTTGTATCCCCTGTATTTGCAAATGATGAAATTTTGGAATTAGATTACTAAAAAATTATTATTGGAGGTGACACTAATGAAATCCCCCCCGCACCAACTCATTTCTTTTTCAGAGTGCGTCACAAAAAACCAAATGGTGCTCATAATAATATGTGGCTGATTTTTGACTGATGTATTTTCTGTACTTTCTGATTGTGTAGTTCAAAGTTAGTATTGTAATGACATATTGTAAATAAAGTGAAGCAATTAATAAAAATTCGAAAACGTGGATGTGTAATAATATAGCTATGAATTCAGCAACAACAACAACAAAAATAGAGATATACCTAAAATTGAAACAAAACCCTTTTTCTCACCTGCCGCAAATGACAGGCATTATTAGTAGGTATCTTACTACTTCTGGAAACAGCAAAACACGAGAAAGATGGAATCTGATAACTTGTGAGATTTCCATTCTGTAAAAAAAATTTAACTTTCCAGTTTTACCAAAACAAATAGTTATTTCAAAAGAAGTTAAGCTGATAGCAGAGATTGAGTAATAAAATAAAATAAATAGAAAGAGGAGACAGGATACATTTTAAAATGAAATAGAAAATAAAATTTGCATAAAAAGGCATATAGAAATTGATTATGCCAAGAAGATAAAGAATTATAAAAAGTACAAATTAAATACAAAGTACACTGATGAAAACAATTAGGGGAGCATATGGTTTCAACTAAATTACGCAATTACATACTCTTATAAGTAACATAAAATAAATCTTCCATAATTTAAAGCCTAGCATAAAACAGAAGAAGAAAACGTCATATGCAAATCAAAGTTTACGACGTCAACAACCAGGAAAAGAATATAAGGGCGGAAATCGGGATGTTGCAGGAACGTCTGTTTCACTGCCTTAACTGTGAAATTCGATTAAGAATATAAGGGCGGAAATCGGTATGTTGCAGGAACGTCTGTTTCACTGCCTTAACTGTGAAATTCGATTAAGAATATAAGGGCGGAAATCGGTATGTTGCAGGAACGTCTGTTTCACTGCCTTAACTGTGAAATTCGATTGCTCAGTTTTTTTTTTTTTTTTTTAGAGAAAAGATGACTTGAAAATGTCTCAACAACGTGATTTACCGGAATCCATGGCATGGTGCAATATAGGCAGACTGAAATCCGGACAAACACAACGTGTAACAGAGGCTGTTGGAGTCGCCAGAAGTGTGGTTGCAAGGCTGTGGAATCAATTCCAAGAAACAGGGAATGTTAGACGTCAACCAGGGCAAGGTCGGTCACGCGCCACTGCAGTAACTGATGACCGGTATATACTGTTAACAGCTCGTCGAAACAGAGCAGACAGTGCTACTCAGCTGCAAAGACAGTTCGTCTTGGCTACAGGACGAAGGCTGTCCAGCCAAACAGTACGTAATAAGCTTCATCAGGAAAATCTCTATCCACGTAGGTCAATGGTGTGTATTCCGTTGACCACACGCCACCGTGCGGCCCAAAGAAGATGGGCTACTGAACACCGAGATTGGAAGCAACATGATTGGAGCCAAGTGCTGTTTACAGAGAAGTCCTGATTCAGTCTGGAGTGTGACACCCGGCGTGATTTGGTATGGAGGGAAAGGGGCACTCGAAATAACCCTTATTCGTTCGTGAAAGGTCACAATACAGACGAAGCGGTTGGATGGTATGGGGTGGAGTCAGCATAGGGGGACGTACGGACCTGTATATCCTTCGGAATGGTACTTTGACGGCCCGAAGGTATGCAGACGAGATACTGAGACCTCATGTCATACCTTACGCTGCAATCATTGGAGATTCCTTTGCTTTCCAGCATGATAATGCCAGACCGCATTCAGTTCGTCTTGTGGAGAACATGTTTGAAGCTGAGACAATACAGCGTATGGAATGCCCAGCGTGCTCTCCTGAACTGAATCCAATCGAGCATGTTTGGGACATGCTCCGACGACGCATTGCTGCGAGGCCAAGGCTTCTTTTTACTGTCCGAGACTTGGAGATTGCGCTTCTTGGGGAGTGGAACAATATTCCCCAAAGTCTTATCGATAACATCGTCGCATCCATCGAAAACAGGTGTGCAGCAGTCTTAGCTGTTCGAAGAAACTACGCCATATTAAAAATTTTGCATCATTTTACTTTTTTTTTATCGTTTACATGTAACCAAATTGTTGCCCTAAATCATATTTTCATGTTTTTTTCCATATTTTGAAAGAATTAAAGTTTAATTACAATTTTTTACGTCTTTTTTTCTGTATTGCGCAATTTATACACGTGTACTATTCATTTTATGCCAATACGTGGGTTTCTTGCACGTTTTTTTAACTTCTTTGCTTGCTCCCCTAATTTTTTTGAGCAGTGTACATAGTTGCGAACTCTTCCGATGTTATCGGAAGATTCACTATGTTCACTAGTGATCTTCCGATGTTATCGGAAGATCACTAATTCTTACTCACACATTTTTAATGTAAAATAAAACTGCTTACAGATTGTGGTGGAAAATCTTCCTGAAAATCGGGAAGAGTTGGCAGCTATGAAAGTATATAATTAAATAGGTAACAATCACAAATTTTTCAACAGTCGTCCATTCATCCCTTTAAGCTTCTATGAAAAAAATCTTGTATGGAGCAACCGGCCACTGACACTGAAACAATATCTGTATCTGAATCAAAAGAAAGTGAAAATGATCATCTGTATCTGAATCAAATGAAAGTGAAAATGAAAAAAGAAATGAGGCTCCTGATTTTCAACATCACAAGCAGCTAAGTTAGTGACCCAACTGTATGTTTAAAGTAATAAAGATGCTGTAGTGTAGGCCAGTCTGCTCGAGAATGGAATCAGTAATCCAAAACCGTCCCAATTAGGTATTTGGCGAGTTGTGATATTGGCAAAAATCTGAAATTTGGCGAAAATCTGAGTCGTAAAATAAATCTATTTGCAAGAACAGAAATATTTCTTCCTTTACTTCTACGATAAGCAAATTGCAAATCAGGAGTATCACACAAGTGATAATGGAACATTTCACTTAAAAAAATTAAATTAGGTGTAGTAAAATGTGAAAACGGATCACCACAGAACATTTTCAATGCACTGCAAAGTTTACTAAATGAATCTGACGCATGGAAGAACTTCAAAATGAATGATGTGACAAAACAGGAGTAAATTCAGGTTAAGTCAAAGGAATTATTAAAAATTTAAAACTGCTGTGATCTCAAGAGGATTTGATCAGCCACAGTACACTCATTGACTGTCAGCATCATATTCTTGATGAATCATAAAACATATACTAGAGTTCTTTATTCTCAAGCCTTCCACCAAACTATCTCTAAAGGAATTTGTGGACGAGTAATAAAACAATACCATGTCTTGACACAGTCCCACAATTAAAAAGGTGAACTGATAATTGTTCCAAATCTAGGTTGGCCCTATGATTTTCAATTTCCGTATACGAAGTTATACTGTATACAGAAGTTATACTGTTCTGTTACGTAAAGTATTTCATTTACTTTAAGATACTGGTGCGAATCCAGAAATTAAATATAGAGGATTACTATGTCTTCACAATACCAGGTGGAATTCACGTGCTACATATGCTTTTATTTCGTATTTTTTCCTTACTAAATGGTGAATGTCGCTGGAAATAGTGTGAGCTTTCATCTTCATAACATGACTGGAATCGCAGTTTTCCTTCAAATTTAATACAGAGATTCACCAAAAACGGATGGATGGTATTTCCAAATTAAATTGCTCTGCAGCCACGAAGGTCTTTGTAAATCTCCGCAATTCTGATAGATCCCTTGTAGGTGTAACACATCCAAATATTTGTTTCTAATGGGGTTGAAAGAGATGGAAAGCCCGTACCAAAAATGCCAAACAGATAAATATTTGAATCTGAAATTTTTTCAACAAATAAGTTTTGACTGGGCTATAAGTACTTGCGTTATTACTTTTACTGTGCGGAATTTGTGCGGAACATTTTTTGTGTATTGAGCAAAATGGTTGTCATATTCTGATTCTGTATTGAAAAGTTCATCAGTATCCACTACAGGCAACAAATTCTTTTTTGTCATAACACTAATGAGCAGACTTTAAGAAATAATGAAGAAAAAATATTTGTACGTATGAAAAGCTTAGGCTACCTTCAATTAAGGAACAGCATCAAATAAATTTCTTCAAAAATGTTTCACTGACATGAATCTTTAAAAAAATAATGATTTTCAGAGACAATCTTTTTTGAAGATGTTTTTATAGCAGTGTAAAAAGTATATTTTTCTCTTATTTGCTTTATGGTTACATTGTTTTTGAACGTGGTATAAGAAAATAAAATGTTTAAGCATGACTTGTCATAACTTAGCTGTTTTGAAAGAAAAAATAATAATGCCATAAAGTGTGTGACCATTATTTGCCCAAGAAACAGAGGGACCCGTAATTCCCCCCATATGACCCTACATGTATTAATATTTTTACGAACCAAGATTTTTTTACATCTTATAGATATTCAGCGGTCAGTTATATTGTTGAAAAGTTATTCTGATTGTTTTAACTAAGGCAGTCTAATGGACATTGGGTGGCTTTAAGCTAAGTCTGTAGAAACTTAAAAAAACACTAAAATAAAAATCTAAATTTTTAAAAATAGATAAACTAATAATGCTTCCTTCTGAAAATTTCAACAAACTAATGAAAAGTCCATTTCACTTTTGTATTTGATATCATCCATTTTTAAACGTATTGGCAGACATTCATGAAGATCCTCTGCTCTTTCGTAAATAAGAATTTCTCGTCTTGGTTTCTCTTTCCCTGTCCTTCGCATGTCCTTGACGTATGCGTAAATTGACTGTCGAAGGATTTCAGATTTCATTAGTTCTGAGTTTTGAAAAACGTTTTGTTACATTCCAAAGGAATTTTGTTGAATCAATTTGGTTGAATCCAACAAACTTTTGTTTAATAAATAAAACGAAACTACCAAACTAATAAACCAGCAGACATTAATTAACCAGACAAGTTCTGCTAAATTCAGCAAAACATTCTCAAGCGTGTAATGTTACAACACTTTACTAATTATTAAAGAGTGTTTAAAGAGCATCTCTCCATATAGGTACAATGACCCCAAGTTACTGTGCATTTAAATTCGATCCCTTACCTACAAGTATAATTGCGCTCTTTTCTACTCTTTTTCGCATGAAATCTACTTTCTGCCGCCTGAAACGCCGATCGCGTTCCCAAATTTTTTATTTCAATTTTTTGGTGACTGACGGGCGTAGTTCAGAAAATCGATGATTAGCACTTTTTTAAGACTGATATAATAATTAATAACCTCAAGAAATTTTTAAGTGTACGAAACCAATTGCACAGTATTTATTTTTTGTACATACAATGGGACCAACTGAATAGCCCCGTGCCCACATTTAGCTGACTGACTGTCATAACTTTCCTTTATATGCAACGTACAATATGTATAACGATTCTCAGCCTTGCTATATTCATTTTTGTACAGAGACACCTGTTCTTATTTTCACTTGACTGAACGCAGTATGTTTGTCTACACAACCACTGTAACAAGCTATAAAAGAACTAGGCCGCCACAACTAGGCTTGCTAAATTCAGAGACTGATTTTGGACCAGGCTATTGGACTATTCGCTTTGCACTTATGCAGAGGGATCTTCCGTGGAACCTGTCTATTGTGACCACCCTCTGGAAGAACAAAACTGATCACCCTATGAAGGTGGTCACTTTATGAAGGCGCTAAAGTGTGGTGTTTGCAAAGGGAAGTTGTACAAAAGTGGTCATTAGAAACAGGTGGTCTATTTAAATTAGTCAGTTTAGCAGGTTCCACTGTATTTAATATTTATTTCGATTTTAGATGCAGGATGTTTGCATTTATCTCCCAAAAAATGGCCCTAGTCAGCGTTTGTCTTGTTAAAATAAAAAGTTTTCCGTGTTTTCTCATGGTTCAAATATTTTGCGTGGTTCGTTGTGATGGTAATTAGTATTAAATCTTAAATTATACATCGAAACAAGTAATAATTCATCATGTATATCTACATGTAATATAAACACGTATACAGCGTTAAAAATAACTTGCAATAAGTTTGCTTCACACAGTTCATATTATTATAATTAACAACAGAATCAGGGAAGCTGTTGTATTTAAGTAACGTTACTCTCAAGAAACTACACATTTTTCATATTCTTACAAAGTATTTTTACCTTGCTTAATTTATCTAATTATGTATTTAGTATGCATAAACAATGTTTCAATCATTTAAAAAATATGATGTTGAAGCTGACAAAATTAAACTTCTGGATATATAAAAACACTAAAATAAAAATGTAAATTTTGATGAATAGATAACTAATTAGTTTTATCTCCAAAACATTCAACCAACTGCTTATGGGTTAAAAAAAATAGCATAGTGAAATCAAAAAAATAATTTTGTTAAATTAGCCACGGACATCCAGTAAACAAAGAAATATTGTTAATTCAAACAAATATTTTATTTGATTTTAACTAAATAAACCATTTAAACAAATAGTTTGGTTAAATTAACAAAATACCTGTTTATATTAACCCATTAAGCGCCAAAGCTCCCATTACGGGAACATCTATTATATATTTTTTTTCTTAAAATACTTTAACGCAATTTACGAAATACACATTTTATATAAACATTTACACTATAGGGTGTGTTATATATTTTTTTCGGAACAAAATATTTTAATTTAATGTTTTTTTCTAATTTTTAAAAAAGTGAAATTTTGTCTTTATGACTGTCTTATATAAAACTAAAAAAAATAAAATAAATGGTCACCTAAATGTTTCAAGTAGAATGCATATTTAAAACCAACATCTTGAAGAACAACATTCTTAAAATCCTGCATGAATAGATTCCTATAAAGGAATGTTATGAACGCTTATATTTCTTGTTCCCGCAGCGGGAGCTTTGGCGCTCTCCCACTAGTTAGCATTTCCAGTTACTCTGTATTGGGTTCCTGATCATTCTGGCATTCCTGGTAATGAGATGGCGGATTCTCTTGCCAGGCTGGGCTCTGGCTCTTTTTTTGTTGGACCTGAGCCGGTTCTCGGTATCTCGAGTAAATGTTACAGGGATATTGTGTTTAGCCACTTTAGCAAGCTTCAGTATTCCTGCTGGCTTAAGTGTAATGGCCAGAGGCAGGCCAAAGAGATCAATCTTGACTTTCCTGGTGTTAGATGCAAGGAGCTTCTGTGTCTCAACAGGTCCAGTCTCCGTAGGGCTATTGGCCTGTTAACTCGGCACTGTTGCCTTAAAAGACATCTTAACATAATGAAGGTTGTCCATAATCCCACTTGTCTGGGTTGTCTTCTTAAGGAGGAAATTGCTTTACACATCCTCCGTGAGTGTGAGTACTTCTCTGATTATAGGTTTCAGCATCTTGGGCGCCATGTCATTGAGCCTTGGGAGCTTCACAAAATGTCTGTTAGGTCTATGCTGATGTTCGCATCTGCTACTGGGCTCTTTTCGTAGGGCCTTTTCCATATTGCTTGGGGATGATACAATAGACCCATGGTCGCGGTGCCTTCCCTTTTTGGGCCTCCCCTCCAAGTCATAAGTCATAGCATTTCCAGATTGATTTTGCTACCGTTCAACAATAAAGAAATGTTTGGCACTTCGCAGGCTGGTTATTTCGTACATTATAGTATCAACAACAAAAATAATTACTTTATATATACAGTTTTGAGCAGCATCTGTGTAAAAAAAGGAATTGCTGTATCCAAAATGGAGAAAGACATTTATCCCCATAACGCGAAAAAGCTCCCGCTACGGGAACATGCTATATTTCCTAAATGCTTTGAGTTTAAAAAAAATTTCAACTGTTCTATAATAGAGGTATGCAATGTATGTAAAAAATGTATATACATTTAAAAATTTCTATCTGATTCTCATAGCGGCGTTTAATGGGTTAACAAAATTCTTTGGTTAAACTGACCAAATGTTTTGTTGAAATAAAACCAAATAATGATAACAAAATTGTTTTGTTAATTTAACAAAAATTTCATTGATTCAACAAAGCATTTTTTTCAGTGTATAGTTAATATGTACAGAATCGGATAATATGGCAACATTTTTCTCATTCTATCATAGCGTATCATAAATTGTGGATTACAGTATACCCACTGAATTCCCTTGTCACCCTCTTAATTTCGGTCCCTTCACACCCTCTTAATTTCGGTCCATTGACATCCTCTTAATTTCGGAACAGCTGCAGCTATTTTTATAAACGTGGTGTCTAGGCATAGTAAATTGGATATGCGCTACCGAATGAGACCACTTACAGCGCAGCCTGGTGGAAAACTGCGGAGTTAATTTTCGTATCTTTAAACCAGTTCGAGATAAGGGGAAAAGCGAATTTAAGGGGGGAAAGTGAATTACAAAGTTGTAGAGCGTTATCGATTTAGTACGAAAAGACACCTCATTGACACGAATATGAAAAACAGAATATTTAAAACGTGCATTTGAATTTTCGTGTTTCCTGACTCTGCGAAGTTGAAAAAACGATCAAAGAAAGAATAAAACAATTATGTATAAAATATACCTTTATTTAAGATGTTCAAACTTCGTACCGTCAGCTGCAATGCACCTCGTTCGAATTTAACATTGCATGCGTTGGAGCATAGAGGGTGAAACGTTGGCACAAGCGTCCGTAATGCTTCGTTTAAGATCCTGCAATGTTTATTGAGGGGTCGCTGTTTTAGGTATCACCACAGAAAAAAGTCCAGTGCAGTCAGATCGGGCGAATGTGGAGGCCATTCTTCGAAACCGCCGTAACCAATAATTGATTCCCGAATTCCGTGACGAGGTACTGCTTTTCTGGAGATGTCTTGTGAGCAAGCTCTCCGTCATGTTGAAACCATAAATTCCTAAGATTAAACTCCGGCAGGTTCTCTACAAAATCGGGCATTATGTTCTGCAGCAGTTGTAAATACCGTGCGCCTGTTAAGGTACCATCGTACAATTTTGGATCGATCAGCTTGTTACTGTAAATCGCACACCAAATGTTAATACCAAACCGCACTTGATGTCGGACATCGGTAAAACATCTAGGATTTTCCAGCGCCCAGTAATAGATGTGTTGCTTATTGTACATGCCATTCAGTGAAAAGCATGCCTCGTCCGTCCACATTACATTTGCCAAGAATGTTGGCTGGAACAGTATCTGATTCAAAACGAACTTGCACCATGAATAGCTGCGCTCGGCATCCCCGTCAAGTAAAACCTGCTGAAGTGTTGGTCGGTATGGATAAGCGCCTGATTCTTGTAGGATTTTCCAAACCTGACTTTTTGAGAGGCCACAGTGTTCACTGATCTGTCGTGTACTGCAATTCGGATATGCGAGGGCGTATACCAGTACCTCATCTGGTTGAACTTGCCGTCCTACCTCAGCTGGTCTGCCAGATCGAGCTCGACTAGTCACGCAGCCTGTCTCCCTTAAACGTTTTATAACAGATAGGATGGTTTGATAAGAAGGATGCGGGCCTGCAGCGAAATGTATGCGGTACAACCTCGCTGCTGATCGTGCCTTGCGTCCACATTTACCGTACAGTGAAACCATCTCAGAATACTCAGCTTTGGAAAATCTCTCCATGGTCATGAACTTCAACATAGTAGAAACCCACCAAGATGTCTCTTTTATACTAGTGAACAGGTGTGACGTTTCTTATGTATATGCATACTGCAAAAATTTCGAATATTAAGTGCAAGTTGCGTTGAGTTGATGTTGAGATCAGTATTAGGATGCAAGACTCGGGGCTTGAAGCAGAGTCCTTTGGACTAGGAATCGCAAGCGATACCACTGTGCTACATTGCACAGTGGTGTTTTGCGGCATTGTGTTTAGCCCGAAAGATAATTTTTTTTTCTTCTGTTCACATTTCTTGCCGTTACAGTGTAGGAAATCACGAAAATACAAATGCACGTTTTAACCGTTCTGTTTTTCACACCCATATCAATGAGGTATGTTTTCGTACTAAATCGATAATGCTCAGCAACTTTGCAATTCACTTTTTTCAACTATCTCGTACCGTTTTCGAGATACGAAAGCTAACTCCGCAGTTTTCCACCAGGTGGCGCTGTGAGCGGCCTCATTCGGTAGCGCATATCCAATTTACTATACCTAGACACCACGCTTTTAAAATAGCAGCCGCCGTTCCGAAATTAAGAGGGTGACAAGGGACTTTAGCGGGAATACTGTATGTCACTTCTCTTGGCGAGTGATAAAATATCCCGGGCTGGTAAGAATTTTTAGGAATTCCCTGCCCCTGCTCAAAAGGGAAGCAACATTGGACATGGTGCTTTGGTAAGGTTAAGAGTAAACAGATAAAGCACAGTGTCAGTGGGGCATTCATTCTCATAATTTTTTTCTCCTTGTATACACCACTGTCTGAACTTAGTTTGAATGGGAAAAAAATATTTTTTGTCCTTTTCCATGACTTTTAAAGGATTAAATTGCTTACGGATGTTGACCGTTAGTAAATCACCGGTGATTTTCAGTATCTTAGTTTCTCGTTGAAAAATTTTGCACTCTACATCATTTATCATCTTTAAAAGTTTTGGCGCAACTAAAATTTCTAAGGAAGCAGCATTTTAAATTAGATCAAACTTACAAAAATCGTTATTTAAAGCACAGCCATACCCTTGTTAAAACTACAAGCTACTACCAGAAGACGTACATAAACTAAGTTTTTCTTTTCCAAAGCATTTCTAATCATAGCTATAAAAAAAGCCAACAGGAAGGAATAAGTAAAAATGTAAATGTAGTTAAAATTTGTGAAAGAAACATATTTGAAACTGCTTTGGAAGCTGTGATTTACTGAAGAAAATAAAATCTTCATTTAATCTAACCATAATTAGAGAAGGAAAATAAAGAAAATAAATATAACTAATTCAAAATTAGTTAAAAACTGTTTCCATTTACCAATTTCTTGGATTATATTGTGCAAATGTAAACAACGTTTGCAAACTGAAAAATACTAACAAATGAATATGTTTGTTAAATTCATGAAATGACCTTAATTTTATGGATAATTATGCTTCCTTGTTTGTGAGCTTTCAACTTAGGTAAGGATCAAAGATGACGGTGGTAAACCAAAAGATGTATGGGAAACAAGTTGTTTTTCAAAAGTAATGACTAACGTGTGTAAAAATACCGTAATCCGAAATAAAATATAATTGTTTGGATAACCAATATTTTTTTTTTCAGTGATTACTGCTTTAACACAATACAGTGTATCAGACATTCAGAGTTAACTGGTGATTAAACAGTGTAAAACAAAATTCAAGATATCCATTATTTGTTACGCCTATTTCTGATGCATGAATAAATGTAAGCCAGACATCTTAAATTACTACTATTTAAATATAATACACGGAATCAAATACTTTTTAAAACAATATGTCAGTCGGTCGTTAATTTTTTAATATATAAAATGGGTATCCTTACACAAATTATATTCATATATTCATTTTTTTTTGGATGCAACAGAATAAGAAAAGTACACATAAGTACTTGTTTATAATTTGAAAATAATTAAATCATCATACGTATACTAAATCAATAAACATATAAGATGTAGCGCATGTTTGCGAGATTTTACTCTATGCTCTCAAATTTATTGTTCTACTAGAGTGCTACACTATCTTTTCTTTGCCATTAAGATCATTTTGATATTTTATTTTTTGCCCTTGTGAAATTGTTTTAACGAAAGTACGGAATTGTTTTCCAGATTCTATCAAATCTCATTGATTTTGAAGGCTGCGCAAGAGCCCACGGCGCACTTTGTAGACTCTTCCACCAGCTTATGTCATTCTCGAGACACTTAACGTGTAGTTCCAATGCTTAGCTGTTTTAAAACGCAAGATACCTTTTTACTGCAGTTATTCAAATTTATTAATTAACTTTTTCTATCTTTTGAAGGTAAGAAATTTATCTTGAACTATATCTTTCCATATACATTACATATTAACATTGATGCTGTATCGAATATCTAAATACGCAGCACTTTACGAGCATCGCAAAAAGCCCTAATCAGTAATAAAATAAAGTACGGCAGAAGATGTGATATAGAGTACTAATCATTAAATGTTAAAATTGAATCGTATTCGTAATTCTGTGATAAAATTTTCTGCAGCGCATTTATTTAGATTTTGATTAAGTTTACTCGCATCTTTTGAAGGTAAGTGAGTTTGACACTCTCCTTTTTTTTTCTTTATATAACAAATAGCAGTACTATATAGAGAGAGAGTAGTGAAATGCGCAACATTTTAAGAGTACCCCAAAACGATTCTGATCAATAATAAACATGAATCAATGTAGAATATATCTCATACTGAAAATTTAGAACTGCCATTTTAGTCAAATACAGTTTAAATGTTTTGACTTTACATTGATTATAGCTAAAATTTTATAGAATGATTTACTCTGATTTTAATTTTCAGAATCAACGATGAAATTTGGGTTTTTCAATTTATTCTTATTATCCATTTTTGTGCAGCAGTGTGTGACCTCTGCATTGCCTAGTGGTAAGTTAGCCGTTTAATACAGATACTTTAAAATTAGCATGTACGACATAAGTAAGCGAAAAAAATGAAGCTATGAATAAAAAGAATGTCAATGTACGTTTCGAGAGATATAAAGGTTTTATTTTCTTCATGACCGGTGAATCAAATAGATATATGCATCAGTGCTTGCATTTATATATAAATGCAGGCATTGTTCACTCTTGAAGAAAAGCATTTTATTTTCAAAGTCTTTGAAACACCCAGGTTTTGTGCGTATTTTAGTAAAATGATTTTGTATTAGTTATTACATATTTACTTTTAAAAATTTAGAGTGGTTCTTATTACCAATTTTCCTCAATTTTTTTCTGACTATTTGAGGTGATGCATACTTTTTATAATAAAGCAAGATGTATGGTTACTGTTTTATTGAAGTTAATTATACTTCAAACAGTTGCACATGTTTCGCCTTTTGATCAATATTTACATGAATTAATGGAACAACTCAAACGTAAATTTGAGTTCGACATCTCAGAACCTTTGAATAAATTCAATTTTGGAATAACAGTTGATACATTGACTAAAATTTTAATGTATATACGTAAGTTCATAGTGCTGCAATTGCGCCCAACACTGTTGCAGCTGTAACATGTAAGTTTTAATTACTTAAAGTGTTAATATTTAGCATAACATTTCCTAATACATAGGTGTAGCCAAGTCAGACGGTCGCGTTATCCCCAGGTGACGGAATTCTCATGAACTCTATAATACAAATTATTATTAAAATTTTGTAATAACCAAAAGGAAATATTTAGTTCAAGTATTTTTCAAGTATATCCTAATTTATTACACATGCAATAATATTTATAGATTTTACACAAAATTATTTATTGATTAAAAACTTAACATCATATTATTAATTAACTATATAAATATTTTCAATATATTTGTACAAATCATCTTTGAGATAATTTAAAATGAATTTGATTAAAAATTGAAATATAGTGCTTTTGAACAAACATATACTGTTAAAAATAATCTGAAAAATCAGGAAAATTTTAAGCGTAATTTTCAGGGTAATGATCGTTTTCCCCACGAATTGGTAGTTTTCCGTTAAAAGAAGGAAAATGTTCAACTTAATTTCAGAAATTTCATGTAAAAACTGTTAATTTCCATGTTTTGTTTGCTTTTTACTTTCCGAACATGTACCATGTAAGGAAAGTATTGTAATCATGAAAAAATTCCACTTCGAGATTTTGGTGTATTTACACGTTTTGAGGTCTTCTCAATTCATTTATGCTATTTTTATGAGATGTATGGATGTATGGATGTGTGCGTATTTGTGTTTGTGTGTAAATGCGTGAACAGGATAGCTCCTAAATGGGGCATTCGATTGAGCTCGAATTGGGTATATATGTTATAAACGACCGTCGCAAGACCGGTATTGATTTTGGTGTGTATAGGACTTATAGTTTTTCTACAGGGCTCCATAGGCCATTATGAAAAAGATTTCTTTTACATAATGGCCTATGGAGGGAAATTCTTGAACGATCGCTAGCATTTAAACGGTACATTCGATTGAGCTCAAATTGAAAAAACTACCAATTTTTGCTGAATTATACATACATTAAAATTTATTTAAATGCTTGGTAATGATCTTAATCGTAAGTGTTCGGAAAGTCGAGTAGAGTCATTCCAGATTTTTGTGTTTTGTAGGTAGTTTTGCAAAATGGATTTTCGTTAGATATTTTTAAATGGAATGAAATATTGACACTGAAAGTGCTCTTATGAGTAATTAGATATTAAACTATAATTAATTATTTTTTAATAAAGAATTATGTTTCATAACCAAGGGTGATTCAACTCACTTTCATAAATGTTGGAATATCTAGAAAGTAATCTCTGTTTCTTAATTTCAAATAGGGAAAGAAAACTCAGTAAAGGGTTAATTTTTCGATATTTTTAGCAGCCAATATATTTCATTTCTCCCCGCCCCCCTTATTTTTCAATGTTTGTATATCAGTAAAATTGAATCTGGTTGAATATCTGTAAAAGAAATATAAACCGATATGTCAAGTGGCTTAAGAGTAAATGTCTTTACTACTTACATTTGTGAAAATTCAAATTAATTTCTTGCTAATCCAATAATTTGACAATGTGAACAATATCTGGACAACACTTTATCACGAATTTCAAATTCTCCCCTCCCCACCCAAGTCATATTCTGGGACTAAAATAACCTTCAGCCTTTGGACAACTCTCAGGAAGTCAAGTAACGTCTAGTGGATAAGAGCAGCGGTCTCTCATACCGCAGGTTGAGGTTTCGAAAACATTTTTCAAATTGGAAGTGCATATCTAAATCGAACGGTTCGGGAATTAGCTATTGGGTCACATCAAGGCTGGACACCCTGTATATCATATTTACAATTTGTTTTTTTATACACATTGGACATACAACATCCTTCTGATGCTATTCAATCCGAGAGTCACGGGAGCTGCCCTAATTTGCGTCCGCATCCGTGCATCTCTCCGCTCCAAGTCATATGATGTTTTTCTCTTCCCCTCGCCTCCTTATATGAGTCCTAGGAAACAAGCCCTTTGCTTCCTCCCCTCCCCCGCGTTCTCTCTTCTCTCCGTTCGGAGAACACCACCGTGGGTCAGCCAATGCCATCGTTTAAAGGAGGGGATGAAAACTGAGTGGGTTCCCTACAAAGTGTTTTTTTTAATATTTTATAAAGGTGAAACTGTTATAATTCTAAATCTTTTGTATCGCTACAAGTCCCGATAGTCATACTTTTGGAGTTGTTGATGGGAATCAATTTAAACAGAATGATTCGGAAAATGTAGAGAATAGTCAAGAAAAATAACAGTCAAATGTAGACATACCTAAAGTAGAAACATCCCTACAGAATTGAACTCTAAACGTTACAAAATCACAGTTAGCGGGAGCAAATGAACACGCTAACAATGACGCAGGTGTCTAAAGAACATAAGTTGGGAGAATTTGTTAATGTTAGCCGAGGCCAAAGCTTGACAGAAAATATAATCCCCTTTAATCCAGCGGAAGGAATGCAGTTCGAAAAATGGTTGATCTACTTTGAAAAAAAAATGCGCGAAATTTCAAAGGGATGATTTGTCGAAATTAAGCAATTTTGCAAACTTTTTAAAGGGGGAAGCTTTAACCACTTACATTAACAATTGTCTGTATGTGTCATACTGGTCTGACATGTTAGAAATATTTAATGTAAAATATGTTAACCCAGATTCTGTGGCATTAACGGATTTCACAAATATTATTTATCAACCTGATCAGGACATTAAAGAGTATTTTAGTAAAAAATAGATGTAGAGAAATCCCTTATGTTAGAGATGTCGTGTATTCTTCAAGGTTTGACTGATTGGTTACCAATTCAACGGCGACAATTGTCAGAAATTTACAAACCCGAAACACCAACAGGTTGGATAGAGATGGCAAATAAATTGCAAAATATTAATTCACCTTTCCCAGCGATACAAACAAACTCTACCAATTTTCATTCTCAAAATACTGCTTCAGCAAGATCGATAACCCCTCCACTACCAAGGTATTGGGGGCCATCTCAAAGTTACTTTCAAGAGAGACCCAGAATGCCAAAGTTTGTCTGTAAGAGCCCAAATAACTATTCCCAAGAATATGAACAAAATCACTTTGTTCCAAGGGACAAATGTGCAAATCAAACACACCACCAAGAACGTTTACCCCCTTCAGCCTGTAGAATTTCTGAAAATCGGGGAATAAAAAATGCATTTCATTGGGTAAATGACTGCACTTTCCGAAAAGTTCAAACCCCAACGATACTTCCCCAAAATGTATCTCCGACTACAATCACAGATGAGGCTAGTCAGTTCCGACAATTAACTGTATCCGGATACATTCAAAATAAAGAACAAAAAGTATTATTAGATACTGGTAGTACTCTATCTGTTATAACGAGAAGATTAGCTAATCAATTGAAATTGCCAATTTTGACGACTAATAAAACTGTTTTAGCGCTACAAACAGAAGGTACCCTTACAACTCAATCAAATTTGCGAAACAATGATGAAAGTGGGACAATTAAATCGAAGGTTAGAATTTTTTGTAATAACGGAAAATTTAGACTATATTATTCTAGGAATACAACATTGAAGGTCCTTTAAATTGAAAATAGACGGTGAAAGCATGTATGTGACTCAAAGAGGAGTTGTAATACCTCTGGTGCTTTCACCACATGACAAAACAACACTGCATGTAAAATTAAGTAACACACAAGATCAAACTGAGTCAAATGAAAATGAAAACGATAGTGAATACGATTTTGATATATTGTATAATTACGTTAATAAGGCTAGTGGCAATGATGCTGAGATTTTTCATAGAGAAGATTAGAGCGGACCGTCAGTTAGGACAATAGAGCCTGGCTCATATCCGTCTCTTAACCCTTCCGGGGGCAATGGGGAGTATGAACCCCAATTCCATCCAGAGAAAGTGGCAAAAATTCAGCTCCTTTTGGACAATTTCCAGCATATATTTTCAAAAAACAAGTATGATATTGGATGAATAAATCTCGAACCCCAGAAATTCCATTTAGCATCAGATCTTCCAATATCCCAACGTACTTCTAGAACATCACCAAAGAAAAATTTAGAAATAAAAAAGCAACTTGCGGAATTGGAAAAGGCGGGCATTATATATAATAGCATCACACTCACCTTACGCCGCTCCTATCACTATGGTTTTTAACCCGTAAGCAGACGCGCTGGGGTAAATCGCACCCGAGCGACATTTTTTCTTCGTAAAATGGGAGAAATTTTTTGAGAATAAGTTTTCCCCGTCTTCTACCTTTCAAAGTCAAGGTCTAGTTGGGGTGGGTGAAGAAATTTCGTTTCTTTGTTATCCGGAAGTGAAGAAAATTCGACTTTGGGATTAAATACTCCCATGCGACTAACAACGTTTCATTACGTTGTTAACGTAAACTAAGTATAAACTAAACGTAAATTAACTATAAATTGACATTACACTACTGGTATGTATTGACAAAAGGCTATTAAATGAAATTAATATCATATTAATAAAGTAATCAGTGTTTTTAGGTATAAAGCATATCATATGAGATTTTCTTCTCAGAAAGCATGATATTTAAAGGAACTGCCAGAAAATCTCCAAATAAATATAAAAAGCACGATTTCTTCCCATGAAACGTAATAGAACTCATGTATTTTACGTTACAAGTCCACAAATTTGCTTTTAAAACGTTTTTACTCAAAAATATAAAGAAGACAAAATGGGGTAAGATTTATCCCATGCGAGTGCTTAAGTTACAATTGTAGGCGCGCCTGCTTAAAGGGAGAAACGGAACGGACGCGATTATGTATCTATTTCCGGAAATTAAATGAAATAACAAAATTGGATACAGAACCTATTCCACTAATAGATGAGTCAATTGATCAGCTCTCACACGCCAAGTATTTCTCCACGATAAGTCTAACCTCTAGGTACTGGCAGATCAAAATAGACGAAAAAGACACCGATAAGTTTGGCTTTACATGCTCATTTGGGTTATTTCAGTTCCTTAGGCTTCCCTTTGGTTGGAAGTCAAGTCCAGCTATCTTTCAAAGAAGTATTAGAAGGATTCTAAATAAACATCAAGTCAAATTTGTAAAAAATTATTTCGATGACATCATTGTCTTCTAAAATTCATTTGAAGAACACCTAGAACACTTAAAGAAAATATTCCAAATTTGTGAGGAAGAAAACATTAAGTTAAATAAAAACAAATGCGATTTTTCTAAAACAAAAATTAATTTCCTCGGTTACGAATTCCAACATAATTCTTATTCACCGGCTAACCCTAATATTGAAACCATAAAAAAATTAATACCACCACGAAATGTTAAGGAGCTTCAGAGGTTTCTGTGTAGCATAAATGTGTATAGAAAGTTCATAAAAGGATATGCCCAAATTAGAGTGCCACTAAATAAGTTATTGAGAAAAGATGTTCCATGTCAGTGGACAGAAGAGTGCAGACACGCATTCAGTATCTTAAAAAAATCTCTCATTTCAAAACATGTTCTTAAACTCTAATCCAAACTATAAATGCCATGTTTTTGTAGACGCAAGCGATGAGGCTATTGGTATAGTTCTCAAGCAAGAACATCCACAAGAATCATTACATCCAATCTCATTTCACTCGAGAGAATTATGAAAGTGTGAGAAAAATTACACCATAAGTGAAAAAGAATGTTTAGGAATTATTGAAGCAATAGACAAATATCACTGTTATTTACATTTCAAACATTTTATAATTCATACCGATCATGCAGCATTAGAGTGGTTGAAAACCATTAAACACTTAACAGGAAGGTTATTTAGATGGTCCCTTAAACTTTCAATGTATGATTATAAAATCAAATACCTAAGGGCCGTATTCACCAAACTTTAAATCCTAGAGTTAACCCAGCAAAGCGAGCTACTTCAAGGGTTAGTGAGAAAATGGTATTTACAACTCCAGAATCAGGGGTTACCCCAAGAATTGACCCTGACTCCAGGTGCAGATTCTAACCCCGCAAAATCGGAGAGTTGACTCGGGTTTATAAATGGCGGATACGAGGGTTGTTTTTTATAGGTTTGGAAAATCCCAAAAATTTGCTAATACTTGAATATTTTGTGCTTTAACAGACAGAAACTGCTGTGAAAACCACCCATCAAGCTATAAAAGCCGCCAAAAGTGATAAAAAATCTTTCTACAATGTTTCCAAAAACTCTCGAGAATGACTGTACTTTTTTTGCCGTAGAGACTGCAGGCGCCATCTGTCGAACTTATCTTGGTTTGCTTTTCCATTCCCTCTTTTTTCTGATTTGAACGCTTTTTTATTCTTAATTATTTTTTGTGTTGAAAATAAGTCAGTAAATTCTGATATTTCCTATTTATTTTCTTGTCTCTATTGTTCCACAGATGAGGGGCGATTTGGCCAGAGCACTGTGGATCTACTACGCCCGCGCTTTTTTTTTTTTTTTTTTTTTTTTTTTTTGTAAGAATAACGGCAAGGCGGCATGTAAGGCGGGATAAAAATATTTACATTGAAGAGATTAATCATTTATGTGTAAAGGATGGAAAAAAAAGTGTTGTTGAAGGGTTAAACATTTTTGTCTGATTGTAGTGTACTGTACTTGGGAATAGCGAATTAACAATTTTTCACACAAATGTGAGAAAAAAAACAATATGTTTCAGTATCATAGAATTTTTTAAACACATACATATTCTATGTATAATATATAAAGTATCTCAAAAAGAAAAACATCAAAACTGCATAAATTAATTTTTGTGTGTTAAAAAATATGAAAATTCCTAAATTTGAAAA
>JAWZYV010015476.1:0-57417 GCA_038373885.1 Cheiracanthium punctorium
GGTGGGGACTGTTCAATACCTAAACTAGCAAAAGTATGACGTATTTATGCATGTAGTGCCTAGCAAAAGTGGTTATAAGTCAGCATATACAGGGTGACCCAAAAATAGCTCCCAAACTCTGCACAGCCAGATTCCTCGTTGGAAATACGTAAAAAATGCCCAAAGAACTGTACCTGTACGATCCATAGTTTTCGAGAAAAATAGGAAAAGCAAAATATGACGTCACATCGGTGCGAGGAAAAACAACTAGAAACATTAATTTGGACACTGGATTACATATGGGGGACTCGGTTTTATGGCCGCTAACATCATTAGATCTGGTACCTATGTTTGAAAACCGTTTGAAAGAACTGATCTATCGAGTCCTTATTACAACAAATAGTGATTCCGTCGTCCCTCAGTGGTCTGGGCGCTAAACTCCGTTCCCATAAGAACACGGCAAGTGAAGCAGCATCCGGCTTGGCCAGTGCTTGGAAGGGTCATCTCCCTCTCGGCTCATCCGCTGTGGAACCGTGTACGCTAATGGGAGCTGGTGCACGTAAAATCCGTCGTGGCTTCAATGTCCTCCAAGTTGTTAAACGATACCACTGGGAGTGCCGATTTCAGGTGGCGGTTGGTTCCTCAGCTGGAATCGGTTCAAAATTAGGGACCAACAAGTAGAAGTCCAACCCCCTCGGGGGCACTGACACCCCTCTTTCCATTGATAGAGTCGTCTATCCATGGACACGACAACAACAACAACAACAACAACAGTGATTCAGTCCCTCCATTTCATGCTGGTATATTTATGTGGGTACCAGTTTGATGCAACGTAAGCAATTGGAGATTACACTGAGCACGCATGCAAACCTCAGTAAGCGCGGTGGACATTTTGAGCATCATTTTATGAAAGCATATGCAAAAAAAAAACTATGGTCAGGATTCCAGTAAAGGCTCTTTTCGGCTCTTTTTCTCGCACTTTCCTTGAAAACTGCGGGCCGTACAGCTATGGTTCTTTGGGCACTTTTTATGTACTCCCAACTATAAATCTGGCTGTGCAGAGTTTAGGCGGTATTTTTCGAACACCCTGTATTTATTTCCATTTCTCAGAACCATTTTATGATAAAACTTTGTTCATCACCTAATTAATGTATGGAGCACATTTTACTAATCGTGATTTTTTTTTTGTTCGGGGATTGTTTAAAAATTTAAATTTCGTATTTTTTTAGATTTAATCGCCTGAAAATTTTAGTCGATACCATAAACTTTTCTACTTTTTTTACGAAACTTTGTAATTTATTGCATATGTCTATCATCAACCTTGAAGGAATAATAGCCTCGGTCAGTGTTTGGGGGCCACTCTGTATGTATGTATATACAATTTTCTAAAAACAATAAACTAGCGAATTTATATGCTTTACCAAAATTTCATAAAAATCCCATTACTTTTAGATACATCTGCAATACAAGAGGTTCAATAAGTTATAATATTAACATCATATTTCAAAAAACTCTGTGTAAAATTTATGACTACCTGGATTCAAATTTTTCTATTAATAGTGGTTTCTGGTCCATTAAAAATAGTTTCTCTCTTATACACTGGTTAAAAAATATGAATATTTTTATGTTACAGGTTTTTGATTTTGAAAATCTTTTCACAAGCATTCCTATTGATGATCTATATAAAACTTTACTTAATTTATTTGACCACTTCAATATAGAACAAGAACTAAATATTAAGAGAGAATTTTTTGTTATTATCTCCAATTTTTGTCTTCACAATAATTACATATTATTTAATTCAGTCATATATTGACAAAATAAAGGAATAGGAATGGGAACTAATTATTCAAGTACAGCTGCTAATCTCTATTTATTTTTCTATGAATATAACTTTTTCAATAACCATCCATTAAATTTTACAGTATTCCGATACATTGATGACATTCTTGTCATCAATGGAAACTTCAATGACATCAAACATTTAATTTATCCCAGCACACTCAACCTCAAGCCAGCTTACTCTAATTCTAATTCAGTTACCTTTTTAGATCTAGATTTAAATTTATTTAATAATACTTTACTAATAAACATTTTTGATAAAAGAAGAAATTTCAATTTTGAAGCTATATCCTTGCCTCACTGGTCATCAAATATTCACAAAAAAGTTTTTGCTAATATTTTAATCAACCAGCTTATCAGATACTTTCGATTAAGCAATAATAAACATCTTTTAAATTATAATATATATTTATTAGCAGCCAAATTGTTTTATACAAATAATTTTCCACTAGAGTTCATTAATAGTTATTTAAAAAGTTTTAATAATAGCCTGAATCCCTGGTTCTAATCCTTCCTTTGCATTTTCACTTGTTTATACGTAGTAGAAATCTCTTGACGAATGACACAATTGCACTAAAGCCCACGGAGTGCTCTTAATACAGACTAGAACCTCGGGCACGTGCTTTTAGTTGATGAATGGCAACAGATCTTCTGCACGTGGATTGGACAGGCAACGGATAACGAATTACAGGATTTTGGAACAAAAGTTTAACTTGTTTCTTGAGTTTTGATGCACATTGGTATTATTTGTTCTTCGAATTTATTTATGTGTAAGTAATAAAGAACTTTTTTCTTTTCTTTCCCATAGGTAAGGGGGAGTCACACCTCTGAGATTTGCCTGCTACAGTTAATATTGTACACTTTTACAAATATATTTAAACTGTTTTAATACTTTTCAATCAATCTTTCCAAACTTCAGTCTTGAATACAATACAATACCTTGGCAAAATCTCAGGCTGTGAGTTCGAAACCTATGGTGTACTATTGTGCATTTCCCCCTCTGAAGACGACAATGCATTTTACATTTTTTTGTAATTTTTTTGTTGTATTAACAATGACTGGCTTGGGGGGTGTTTTCTATTTAATTTTCTATGTATTATTATGTATATACAATTACACTCATTCACAAAAATATTTAAAATTAAATAAATATACAGGTTCCAAGACTTTCGTACCGACAGATTAATTTTTGTTAACTCACAAAATTTAACTTTTTGTCTGCTTCATTGATCCTCATAATTATAGTAAAATTAATCTTTTCGGTAGCATGTAAAATAGAAATGGTTTCAATTTCATACGACGAAAATTGACACAAATATATCTCAGCGCAACGTTTTCCTAATGCTTAAGCTTTCAAAAATTGAAGGTCTAAGATATATTATTTGAACTCATGTTAAGTAAAAAATATGCTTAAATTTGAATTTAAGTAAAATTGAAATATTAGTTTTAAGTGTAGGCATCTGTATGTTAACTAGTCGAGTAATATCATTACATTAAAGAAGTTAATTAATTATTTCAAAAATTAATTGTTAATTGGTTAAAAAAATAATATCTTAAAATTTATTCCAGTTTATTTCTTAATTAGTAAATTTTAAGAAAATCTTTTTGCAATTTCAATTGCAAATGAAACAAATTAAATACTAAGTGTTAAAAACAATCTTACTTTACTATTTTTTCATTTAATTTTCTTTTTTCTGTAGCTCTAATCTTCCAATTTACCCAAAGTTCTAGATTCCCGTGTTTTTTCCTTGTCAGATGCGGCGATATCTGGAGTTGTCGACAGAATTCCTGACATTCGAAAGTTTCAGAATCTAAAACTGGCATATCGCTGTATCTTAATCCACTGCATAATTGATTTTATTTTCTATTTTCAGCATCATAGTTACCATAGTAAAAAAACTTTTTTGTCACTGAATGTTAATTTCAACAATTTGACTAAAACAAAAATTAATGTTCAATATTCTTTTTGGTACTAAATATTTCGTGTTAAATAGAAAACTTACGAATTGGAAAATAAAAGTACAAAAATATCAAGGAACCAGAACATTAACTACCCAACTCTTTAAAAACACTCGGACGCGTTAACGCTTTTGTAGCTATTTTTTTTTATTTCCTTGGCATGTAAAGCAACAGGTTTTTCAAATTAAACGGGTGCGGAAAATGCTCATTTATATTCCCATTTTACTCCATGTTAGCGAAATTATCTTATGTGTAATAACATTTTATCTATCGAGTTTTACAATATTTGTTTATACAGTTTTAAATACGGCCAATCTTCACTGGGCACTCATTGGCGTCAATCTGATTAGTAGAGTCAGATACAGAAAAATGAAAAAAGAAGATACGAATAAAATTTTGTTAGTATAATAAATGACAGTAAACGTAATTGGTTTTAAAATTTATGAAAAAAAGGTTATGCCAGTCATTTATTGATGTTTATTTATATAATTAACTTTCCTATAAAATTATTATTTTTAGCATCGTTTCTTGTTTTATTGAAACCTATAAAATAACAGAAAATATTCTGACAATCTGTTTTATTGAAATATAACGTCAGATTTATTTTAAATTAAAAAAGTTGTACAAAATCTATGTTTGTAAAATTAAAAAAATCAATTTAGAAAAGTACGACCTTTGGAAAGTACGACCTTTGGAAATGAATTAACTTATTTACATATTAGTTTAAATATTTTACACACTTTTGACATCATCCAGCCTTATGAACGACATATGTAAAATGAATACAAATGGCATAACTCTAATTACATTAAGCTCTGTTATAAAATTGATTCACTGTTATGTTCTTAAATATTTCTGTTTTTTCTTCTTCATGTCCAAGGTAATTAGCATTCATACATATTAGGTAAGTCTTTTATGAATTTTGCTAACGAAATCTCGAGTTTTGAGTAAGAACATAAGAAAAATGCCGACAGTAAATCTGAAAATAAATGGCTTTATTTTGCAATTAAAATTACCCGAATTTGACCCAGGAGTGTATTTTGTTAGTTTTCAGTGGCCCCAAAAGGATTTTTTTCCCTTTTGAAGATATAATATATAATTGGTATAATTGAAAATAATTTTGACTGGAGACTAAACAATAATTCTGTTTAAAAAAAAGCTTAATATACTTATTCTTTAGTACGAATGAGTTTACTTTCTTCAAAAAGGGGTGTCAAGATGACATTTATTAAAATTAGTGTCATAGAAAGGAAGAATTATGTGCACAAAGGAACAATTAGATAATTCGAAAATTACGCTAGTAGTATTAAATCCTGTTTATGAGTAAACACTAAAAACCAGTTGAAGTTATTCAGTTTGTATAAACTGTTAATGTAGTTGTTAATAAAGATCTTCTAAAAGTACCGATTTTTTCCCGGATTAAAGTGAAATTCTCCACTTGATTGAAAAAAAAAAAAATTAAATGCAGTAGTACGTATACTTTAATTATTATTTTTTTTTTATCTGTAATGCCTATGTACTTTTATCCAGTTTAAAAGATTTCATCTTAATGAACATCAATATATACTTGTGCATCATAAAAATGTATCGAACTTTTTTTCTAGTGTACTATAGATAAATACTATATGCTGTTTCTGCAACATTTTCTTATGCACAAACGAAATATTTACAAAGTATTGACAAAGTTCATATCGCAGTGACTTAAAATGTAATATCCATGTACCTGGGATGATGCAAAGGTGATTTGTATGTTCAGTGATCCTAGCAAAAGATAAAAACCATTTGATAATGAATGCTCCCGAATATCAGCATAGTTTTACAAGCGGTATTTGATTTATTTTAATGGAATACATTTTAAAAGGATATTTTTTGTAACTGAAGTGTTATACATAAGCGCATTTTTTTAAAATGTGCTGTGAATATCAACATAAACCTTATATTCTTGGCAACCTGTCATGATTTTACTAGTGATTGGAAATGTCTGAGGAAATTAATAAAAAATAATAACAATAATAATAGTAATTGGAGGTGCAATTTTAAAGTTCGATTTTAGTTGGCTTTTATTTATGCTTCAAACTTTACAAGTAATTTCCTAGCATTTTCATGACTAAAATATACCGTATGTATGCAAATTAAAGCAATTAAGTGTTAGCTATATTAAACATGAAAAATAAATTTTAGGTAAAATAATAATGATCATTCTCGATCCAACGGCAATATTATAATTAATGAACAAGATGGGCCACATGTTAATGAGCATTTTCACCAGGCTTCTCAAATATTTCCTAAAAAAGCCCTGATTAGAATTCCTTATTTTTAATGCCACCGTATCTCCTGTTCAGAAAAAAGCTTCCCAAAACCTCTTAATGACGGTACAGCTTCTGACCACAATCTAGCCGTGGGAAAAAAAGTAAGAAAAAAAATGAGGCACACAAAATTTACTCCTAAAAAGCATGAAAGCTAACGATAACCCCCCAGGCACAGAAAAGACAGAATTCAGATCCAAAAAGCCGCGTACTCCAACACTAAGTTCCATGTTCCACCTAATTAACGAAAAGGAGTAAGTAAAAAAAAAAATGTTGAAGACAAAGAAAACAACCTGAAGGCGCAATTCCTTTTCCAAAGTAACTTTTGAAGTCTGAGGGGTCAAGGGGTTCCCCCACCCCCGCCATGGCATGTTCGTTAGTAACGTCTCGTATGTCACGTGACCCTTAACGAGAGGGCCCGCGAGTGACACCCGTAATTGGCCAATCAGCGCGTTCGTCATAGTACGCCCAGCCTTCACTTCTGAAACTAATTACGGGCCCCCGCGTGGGCCCTAGCCTGTGTGGCCCGGATAACTAAGAGCAAGGCCAAGGATCAGAGAAACAATCTGGCAAGTAATGAGAGAGAGACAGAGAGAAAGAAAGAAGGGCCTGCTTCGTTATGAGTCAAGAACTGAGTAGGGAATTCTGATTGCCTGCCTTGGGACGTGGAACACCGATTTTAATCCACGTGAGCTCGTTTGGGGAAAGTTTTCAGCTGAAATATAATGGCTGCCTTCTGAGGTTAGAGAAGAGAGTAAAAAAAAGGGAGAGAAACATATGCTCAGTATTTTAAAATAAGAAGGAAGTATTTTTGAAGTTTTTATGAATCTTGTTTCAAAAATATTCCTCCTCAAGTTTCGTTGACTAATAATGGTTTAAGTTTTTCTTCTTATTAGGATGTAAAGGAAATACTATACTGGTATTTTTTAGGGTTTCTTAACTATAAAGGAAGCTAATGAAAGCTTGGCTTTATCGATACGGAGAAAGAGTTTTTAAATATTAACATGGATTTTAATTCAGGGTTTTTAGTGCATGTAAATATATAATATCTGAGAGCGTCACTATTCCTTATATAATGCCTAAAATAAGTGATAGTACTAATATGAGCATAATTTGCTTTATATTACTACAATATTCAGTTTAAAATAGGTTTCAGAAAGTATAATTAATTATATAAGATTCAAACCTTAATTTAGGCTTGAAGGGAAAAATCAAAAGTACCTGATGCTATGCGTAACGTGCTTAGTTCTGTTTACGAATATAATATCTGTGAGTCTCACTATTCTTTACATAATGCTTAAGATGACTGATGATACCAATATGTGCCCAGTTAGGTATGCGGAAAAAACGCCAACCGGAAAAAACGCGAACGGTAAAAACGCCAACATGATTCATTTAACATATGAACTATAGGGGTAGCGTCGGTTGGGGGAGGCACAGGGGGTCACGTGTCCCCCTGTGCCCCCCCCCCCGAACAATTTCGTCAATTTTTAAAAAATAAACATGTTTGAAATTTTAAAGAAACTTTTCTTTTCTACTCTAAAATTTCGATATGTGACCCCCTCAAATGTTTCCTGTGCACCCCCCAAAATTTCAGTAGGTCTGGAGCAGTGATGAGCCTTCCTTAGGAAGCTATTGTTAATAGGTTTTCCTAAGAGTGCAATACATATAAACCATAGGCTTAGGGTCGAAGAGGGGGGCACAGGGGGGGGCTTGCCCCCCCCGAACAATTTCGTCAATTTCTTAAAAAATAAACATGTTTGAAATTTTAAAGAAACTTTTCTTTTCTGCTCTAAAATTCGATATGTGACCCCCTCAAATGTTTCCTGTGCACCCCGAAAATTTCAGTAGGTCTGGAGCAGTGATGAGCCTTCCTTAGGAAGCTATTGTTAATAGGTTTTCCTAAGAGTACAATACATTCGAACCATAGGCGTAGGGTCGAAGAGGGGGGGCACAGGGGGGGGGCTGTATCCCCCTTTCCTCCCACTTCGTCTAAAAATTTTTAAACGGATGTTTGTTTTAAAATTTAAAAGAAATTTAATTTTCTGCTCTTAAATTCGACATGTGACCCCCTCAAATCTTCATGTGACCCTCCAAAGTTTCAGTTGGTCTGGGAGCGGTGATAATCCTTGTCTAAAAAAGCTATTGTTATCAGGTTTTCTAAGCATATTGTACATATGAACTATCGCAATCGGGAGAGGGGGTCACAGGGGGGGTGTCCCCTCTGTCCCCAAATCTTTTTATTTTAAACATTTGTTTGAAGGGTCGTTTTAACCGTTCCACTTAGAAATGCAAAAAGAAACTCCAGTCTGTGACTTGAGAGAATATTTGTTTTTCTTAAAAAAAAAAAAAAATAAAAAAAAAAACTTTTCACTGTCAGACTAGCTTAATTTGAACAAGGTTATTTTTTAAGTGATTCGTTTAAACAATTTTTCTCATTCCCAATAGGTTGTGGTTTTAAATTCCTTCTAAATACTAGGTTTTCTTTAAAATATTTATTTATTTATTTTTATTTTTAATGCAATGCAAAGTATTTTATGCAAAAATGTTTTATTCGTTGAGCGAAAGTGAATAGTATTTTCCCTTTTCTTAATAATACTCTCACAGTTTTACATCAAGTTATATTAATTGTAATAATAGATTTATTGCATCTTTTTTTTTCTTGCTGTATTTTATTCATATATGAATAGTTCAATATTTGATAAGTTATCCTTCTAAATATTTATACTTTATCAGTCTTGCGTATTTCAGCAAGTTTTTTTTTCCGTTTATCTTAAAAGTTTAATAAGCTGTAAGTTTTATAAAGAAGAGAGCTTTATAAGATATAAATTTATCTAATAAAAATTTTTAAAAAATTTAATCAAGTACCTTTCACATTGTAGAATAAATAATTTTTACTAATTTCATCACAATTAGTAAAAGACTAATGTATAGGTATAGGGTTCTGGCTTACCGCGCGGCCTCTTTCTCCATCTGTAATGTGATTTCGGGTTAGGACCCCTCAAAAAGTCCTCCACCCAAGGCATGTCTAAATTAAGCAGTCAATCCTTGTGTAGAAGGGGCCGTGGTAGCCCTGTGGTTAAGGCGTTGGACTCGTAACCGGAAGGTTGTGGGTTCGATACCGGCGTACCACTAAAGACCACCGTGTACATGCGGCGTACGTGCACGTTAAATCCGTGGTTCCGAAAGTCCTCTCGGCGGTCGCTAGCAGTTTCCGAGGGGTGCCAATATTCAGAAGTCCCCCACCTTCTGATGAGGTTCCAAATTCTGGCGGGAAATTACGGGAAGGACGTATATGTAGCTCTAAGCGACACATTCAGTGACGCGAGCTGACCTCTCCTGGCAAACAATCCTTGTGTAGATCTGCCACAAAACATAAATAACTTTCATGATAATTTACAGTGAAAGTAAAAAGTTTAATATATTTAATAGTAAATAAAAATCATAATCACTTCCAAACACTGTTATCGAGGTTGTCCTAAAAACCCTGACCTATAGAGTTTCCCTCTTTAAATGTTGATCATAGACATATAGAATAAATTACGTAGTTATTTTATGGTATCAAATAAAATTTTCTGAATATTAAATGTAAATAAATAGAAACATGTATTTTTTATACAGCCCTCTTTCTTCTAAAAAGGCTTACAGATATGTTTAATCAAAGTTGGTGAGGGAGCAATAAGCTTTGCTATATCAATAATAGCAAAAATATAATTATTAAAACTATTCTAACAAAACCAATTAACCATTAATTTTAATCAGTGTTATAAATAGCCAATATTTTATATTTTAAGAAATAAGTTTTAAATCATTTTTAAAAAGTTTCCTGTAAAAAGGGGTTTTTAGCATTTAGAAATGAAAATTTGTTTGAAAAGTTACAATTCCACTAACATTTAATTTGAAGAGTTTATTTTAAGTTGTTTTTATTAGTTGTTGACTTATTAATACCATGACTTAATTAAAAAAAGCATTTTTAAAATAAGAGTATTCATGCTTAAAATGAATATTTTAAAAAACAAAAATATGTATACATAAATATATACTGATAAATCATTCATTGTTCTAATAATTTAAAACCGAAAAGCTAACAAGATGAATCAGAATGAATTATGATGAATCAAAATAAAATCTTGCACTTATAAAAGGAAAGCCAGTAAACATAAGCCATGGTTGGTAAGGAATAAACTGAAGGTCAGAATTTATTACAGAGAACGTGCATGTTAAAACGGTGTGATAGGATATTCTTTTTTAGGGTGGTCTTGGTAGGTGAGAGATGGTACTTAAAATTTTCGCAACTGCTACAATTTGTTGCGGAATAACTAGTTCTGGTCCTTGTCCTAAGAATACAAACAAATTGAACATTCAGTTTGTTAAATTAGTAATTAATTAATTAAACTTGGTAAATTAATAATTCATTAATTAAACTATTTCTCTATTTTATTATGTTCAGGAGAATTTTTAAATCTCGTGCATTTTTAAAGTCTCCCCTTTTAAAGGTGAGAAGGTGTAAAGGCAAACACTCCCCCCCCCCATTCTTTAAAAAAAAATTGTGATCAATTTCAGTTAATTAAAGGCACATGGCTCTAATCTACTAAATATTTTGATTTTAATTTGTATATGTTTTAATGTCATTTATATAATTTATTACTGTTTAGATCACATAAAACTAGGAAATAAAAATGATTTAAATACTCTAGCGGAGAAAAATCAAATGATTACGAGTTTAAATTTCATTCAAATTTAAATAAATCGTTTGAAATCAATTGAGTTTCTATTTAACGCTAAAAATACCCTTTTAAATAATTTTGAATATTTTCTTTTTAAAAAAATCTCAATACAATGATTGTATCTTTCTCAACAGAATAATTGATATAAAAATTAATTTTTTAAACTGTGATAAAATATATTTACTACCGCACACAGTGGCGCACTCAGGATTTTGGCTTAGGGGGGGGGGGCTGGGGTTACAAATACTGCCAAACTCGGTTATAAGTGACCTGGATTATAGCTATAACTCCATCATTATAACTTCAAAATATTCGTTACCACTTGCCCATAGAACACAAGCCCAATCTTTTCATAGTCTTTTTTTCAACCAATATCTAATCTTTCCAGTTCTAACTTTAAAAGTTGGTAATTTATGCACTAACTGTAAGTATTTATTTAAAAACCAGCAGCCATTATCGTATTTACTACCATTAGATACCATTATCGTATGCTAAATACCATTATCGTATTTACTACAAAACAAAATAAGTTCATGTCAATATTTAAATAAAAATTATTATTCTGAGGGGGGGGGATATTCTTTTTTTTCTGGTTCGCGTTTTTTCCGGTTCGCGTTTTTACCGTTCGCGTTTTTTCCGTTTGGCGTTTTTTCCGTTCGCGTTTTTACCGTTCGCGTTTTTTCCTACATTCGCCTAGTTAACTTTATTATACATACTACACTAACTTTGTTAAACAAAACTACATTCATAAACTAGGTTATTCATAATTTTTTAATATATTGTTCTAATTATGAGCAATACTTAATTTTCTGTTTTAATAAATGTAATATTTAATTTCTTCTGAGATTTTAATTCTTATTGAATACTAACCAAAATTGTCGCTTTTAGCCAAATCACAGAAAAATTCAGAACCATTTTTTCGTGGTCAAAACTTTCAAAATATTTTCAAAGTTTCATGAAAATTTAAAGCTCTTGTTTAAGTCGTGTAACAACCTATCGTTCTACCAAAATGCATTCTATTACTTGAAACCGTTTTAAAGTGAAAGATGAATCTGTAAAAAACAAGTCTCTTTTTTACTACTCCCATCCGGAGTAAATTTCAAATAATTTAGATGTTAGTTAGTCTATGATGCATTTTAAAACAAGAATTTTAGTCTATGTTTTTCTTTTGAGATATGCATGGAAATGTGAAAAGAACTTTTTAGACCCGTATTCCCCTTAGGGGCTAAAATTTTCTCTTATCCAGAACCTACTTTACAAAACTAACATACTTGTCTAATTTTGCATTATTATCTTCAGCAGTTTTGAATTGGTGATGAAGAATCGTTCAGTTCGGACAAACTTTTTTTAGATCTTTTATATTTAAGACTCTTATTCAACTTTAAATAGTTTCTACAAGAGACTAACGACAAACTCATCAATCTTATATGTATATTTTTTCTGTACCTTTAATTATTTAACTGACTTTTATAGAGCAACTCAGCAACGCATGAACATTCACTAAATTATTTGCTTGGAAATGCCTTTTCATAATATGAAAAGGGCGCTACATTTGCTATGTATAACAGAATATTTCTGGAACGTGATATCATTTTTAAACTGTTTCCCTATTCATAATGTATTTACAGTATTTTAATGAAAATAAAATACAACGAAGTACTTCACTACAGGGTGTTCAAAACTTTCTGTCAGAAATGTAAAGATGTTTCAGAACCACATAGCAATGTGGGGTCGGAAACGTCGTCTTTATTTCCTTGTTAATAATTACTTTGGAAGAAGTGTCGAAGTAGCAGCGAACTTCCCGACTATCGTATGTTAAAAACAAATGCACCTTATGTAGAAACCATTGGTTGTTTACAAATTCTGTTTCATTTCGTTGTTGAAAGAGTCCGAGTAAAGCTCATTGCTTATGAAACTCGATTGAGAATTTAGATAAACCAACAACTCTTCCAAAGTGAATATTAACAGGTGCACGAAGAAATATCCGACAGCACATTGCTGTGATTCTGAACCGTGTTGGTTTCGTCTATCATCTTTTACATTTCTGACATAAAGTTTTGAATCACAATACGTAAAATAATTACACATTAAATTTGTCCGACAGATGATTTTCAAAATAAGCAAAAAGTAGTGATACTATTAATTAAGTGTATAAAAATCTTTTTGAGGGGGGGAGATGGATGAGGGGAGGCAGTTGTAGATCCAGGGAAGGGCTTAGAGGTTTTCAGCCTCCCCCCCCCAAAAAAAAAGAATGCTTGCGCGTGACCTTTTGCGTTGTTGTATACTTTGTGTAAGTCAAATGAGCTTTTTTTGTTTATATAAATAAGCCTTTATTAAAAAAATTGCATTGCTTTATCACAGTATTTCGTTGTATTCTTCATTTTGTCTAGGTAAAATAAGGTTTGTTTTGTTTTTTTTAACTATCCCCGTTGAGTCTCCCTGCTGCCCCCCCCCCTCCTCCAAAAAATGATAGTAATAATAATAAATCTGTAACTACCACTGTCGGAGGAAGAATTACAAAAAGTAGTTAATAAGATTAGACCGAACCTACTTTCACACTGGGGTAATATGTGTGCTTGCAAACTAAAATTCCTTCTTTCCAGAGAGAAACAAGTAAACAAACAAACAAAAATTCAATAAACTGCTCCGAGAACCGTTTTCAGCTTTTCCCGATACAGCTAAATGCCGGAGTAAAAATGCAAGCCATACGTAAATAATATCATTCCCGGATCGGTTCCTACAGAGTGGGGGGCATCTTATAAATAAGGCATCATAGTCGGACATATGCATGGCGTGTGTTGAGACAGTGTATGCGTGGACGTCATTTTGATGTCACAGATGTCGTGACATCCAATAGGGGCATCGCTTCTGGATCATCTCCTCTCTCTTTTGACAGATTTATGAGATGCGATATATTAAAGGGAAAGGCTTCTTTTTTTTATGAGTCCAGTCTGCGATGTATAGGTTTTGATATCCCGTAGCCTCTCTCACTGTGCTTTGCTTAGCGTCGGCTGTCCTTTTTTATTTACGTTATTGCCGCATACAGATATATAAGGGGGTAACGTAATTTCTTATTAATGCCGGCTCGTAAAAATGGGGTGATTAAATTTAGGGAAAGGAAGAAAGCACGTTAGTGAGTTATTGCAGTAGTGAATGGCGGTCAAAACTGGGATAAAATTCCACCATTAGTCTATGAGTGAGTTGATCGTGTTGAGGCAAATATTCACGTGGTGTGTCTGCCTAGGGTTTAAGGTGCCTTGGGCAAAGGACTTTTTAGGAGATTCTAATGCGTATTTACTTTACATCTGCAGAAAACGCCCCACATTTCATTTAGGGCATTTGGGATTTTATTTTGGGAAACCGGAAAAAAGTATACGAAATAGCACGCTTGATGGGATGGTACAAAACTGCACGATACGAAATAGCATGTAGTGAAATAATATTTAAAGTTCTTATACAGGTTCTCGAAGAATTGTATTTTTAGTAGAGTGTGGCGGGATACATAGATGGGGTAAGAGCATACGCAGGCTCTAAAGCGTTTATTATTTGCACTACTTAAATGGGATTTTCACCTGAAGCTTCCGTTTTTTATCATTCTTTATGTATATTATAAAGTCAGAAGTAATTTCCATTGTTTGATTTCGCTTTGTGAAATAGATTTCTTTTAAGGTCATTCTTTTATCCTCTGGGCGAGAGCTCGCAAGCATTTTTGAAACATATATTTTTTTAAAAAAGTTAATTAATATTTTTTATTGGCTTTCTAACGCTCTTTTCGGTACTTTTCAGTGTTATTTTTATTTTTTTACATCTACGATTGTTTAAAAAACACTTGCAGCCTGTTTTCGTTGGTACGGGGCAAGTGCATGCACCAACGGTGCACTTAAACGGAACAGTTTTTTATCAAAAACACTCATTAGCACTACCTACAGCTAGATTTAACTCAATTTGGTGAGTAAAATCAAAATAATGTTTCTAAGCATTTTAACGATCGAGTTTTCTCGGCGCATAAAAAATTTCGCATGTCAAAAACTGTAAGAGATAATTCAGTTCTGTAAAAATTGTTAGAAAACTCTCAAAACATTCTACGCGTTCAGGCCCCACCATATTTCTACTGCTCCTATCATAGGAGACATAGACAGAAAACGCACTTACCCCACTAGATGGGATAAGTGCATTACACTCGGCAGTGGACATGTACTTATCCCATTTTTAAAATTTTGTTTCTATATAAAAAATTTATGGTATTTTTATGAAAATTTAAGGGTCGATATCGTGCAATTTGAAGAACATTCTTGAAAATGCACGATAAAAACATTCAGTTTGTAACACTAAAAATGATACGCTCAGACTTGGTCAAAGCTGCACTATCGATTTTACGTAGTGCACTTATCCCACCTCGTCCTAATGCCTTTATTTCATATTGCTTCAAAAGCGTGTTTCTAAAGTTCTTTAATGACTATGTCATTTTATCTCTCACCCCCTTTATTGAAAATTGTCCCAAAAATGCGACATAAAAGTAAGAATAAATTGTTGAGTATTGAATTGTTTGTTTTTTTACTGTGCAATGTCTTATCCTCCTGAATTCTGTATCCCTCAATAAACATTTATCTACTTCGACATAAAAGTAAGAATAAATTGCTGAGTATTGAATTGTTTATTTTAATGACTATGTCATTTTATCTCTCACCCCCTTTATTGAAAATTGCCCCAAAAATGCGACATAAAAGTTATGCGACATATATATATATATATATATATATTGACTATATTACATATATTTAAATACTATTAGTTCACAACAGCTTTAATCTATTGTTACAATATTTCGTAAGCTGTAGAATATGCATCACACGTATTTTTCTATAAATAGGTTACAATCATAAAAATTTCAACAGCTTAAGAAAATTGTTGAGTATTGAATTGTTTATTTTTTTATTGTACAAGTCTTATCCTCCTGAATTTTGTATCCCTCAATAAACTTTTATCTACTTAACTATAACTGTGCTCGTGCACGCATTCTTTTTACTTCTTCTATACTTTTCTCCATGTTAATGTTACCTTGTTATGTGATGTGCCTGTTTCTTCCGTTCTAATTTAATAAAGTAAATGTTATGTTAAAATCCAACGCTTACTATGTTTGTGCCATAACTCTGCTGACATTTATAAAAGGTTATGGACACCAGATGGATTAATTTATTTATTTGCTGATTTTTAACGTTCATTTCAAGGCTGCATCATTCATCCTCAAATACAGCGCCCCTCCTCGCCTAAAGCTCTCTCAACAATATCAAGTTACGAAAAGCAAAAATTTTGGTGTGTTAAGATAGATACTAAAAATTATAGTAGTTACTTCAGTTATCATCGACCCACGTTTGCAATTGCAAGGAAAGATCAGGAAACCCTCCTACTTCTTGTCGATGAAATAAATGTAAAGGAAGTATAAAAGAAAAAGAAAAAGGGTGAGCGATAAAATGACATTGTCAATTAATATCGTTTTAATATGGCAATAATGAAACTAAAAAATTAAGGGTGTTCAGGAGGGTCTCCCCCTGACGAGGCTCATTTAGTTAATTAGGCAAAAAATCACTCTATTCTGTTTACTGAAATAAATCATAATTGAGATTTAAATTGTGTGGCGTAAGTATCTTTTACTTTTTTCTCGATATCCACACGAAATATTTTTGTTGGAAAGGGCTTGTAACTACTAGAGATGAATTCGGTGATCATTTTTTTAAAGCCCGAGCGATATATAGTCGGAACCCGATCCTGAGCCCTAAATTTCAGCTGATAAATAAACAAGTCAATTAACTCATTGATAGAATATCATAAATTTTGCAGTTTCTGCAATTTAAAGTAAAATATATTATAGCAAAAGCTTAATGCTCTTTTTACTTTTTTTTATATTCAAGTTCATCAAATAATGATTTTATTTCTCCCATGAATCATCGCTTTTTAAAATCTGTTTACAAGGTTTATGTTCAATAAAGAAGGAATTTCTCACGAGCCCGAACGCAATCGTGAATTACAGAGTCCAAGACCGGTTCGGGCTCAGCCCGTCTCATCTCTAGTGACTACCTATCTTTTATTGTTATGAAAAGTATTGTTAGGGGTAACAACGCGTAATCACCATCCCACTCGTTGAAACTTCAAAGTTTTGTTGCCCCTATAACAATGCAATTAAAACAATCCCGAAAATTCCGCCCCCCCTTAAAATTTTTAATTGAGCCTCCTTTGTATCTGTCTTCGATCAGGATGGTTTTATCGCTCGGCGCGTTCTTTCCAGAGATAGATCAGGCGATCTGCCATCACTCATTTGCCCAATCCATTAAGAAGATGCACAATTATTGGCGTTGAAATTGTGTTTATTGGGGAAAACGGTCTGGTTATCGACTCCGCTGCAGCCATACCTTGTTAAGTTTGTTTACTCTCAAAAATAGATGCACGACGCTGCTAAAAGGCTTTCTTTATAAAAAGATAAAACGTTGACGTAAAGATAACGTATTGTGATTCTTAAGGAAATTGAAGCGCGGTCTCGTAATGACAAAGCGCTAATGGACCGAGTATAGATTTTGGGAGGGGAAAATTGATCATTAGATAGCACGGGGACGCATGATGTGTTTTAAAGTTCAGAAGTATGAAATTGTTCATTATTCATTAGCTCGCACGTTTTGTAAGTTCTCCGTTTTAAAGAATTAGTTATTTGCCTTCTCCAGAACGGTAATGGAAGGTTTAACCCTTTAACGCCCAGTGTTCCCGCTCTGGGAACACCAAACTCTGACGTTTTGACTGTTGCCAGTCACGAAGAATAAATTTGATTTCTATAAAAATAGTTGCTGGTGACATAGCTCAAAAGATTCCTTTAATTTTTAGCACGTCATTTCCCGTAAAAAAATTGTCACGATTATTTTTAGCAGCACTGACATCCGCTGAAGAATGGAAGAATACGAGAACGGCTGGATAGATTGCCCCATGCTGAAAAAAGGGTAGCCGTTGCCATCGCTCGACTTAACTACCAGCATGATGGCGGACGATCGAAACGCTCATCGCGTGCCATAGATCTAGACAGCTCGATAGATCTCGACAGCTGGCTGTGCCGGACACAGCCAGCTGCGTCAAAAAAGGGTCTCTAGATCTGTGGCACGCGATGAACATTTCGATCGTCCGCCATCTTGCTGGTAGTTAAGTCGAGAGATGGCAACGGCTGCCCTTTTTTCAGCATTGGGAAAGGTTTGTGCCTCAAAGGGTTAAAGAATTAGTTATTTGCCTTCTCCAGAACGGTAATGGAAGGTTTAAGCTAAAAAAGAAATTCGCATATAGCAGTTGGTACAGCCTTTCAAATTTTAATTGTTTCAGTAAGAATGGGCAGATAGAGCTATAAAGACTGAAGAAGAACTCTGCGACTTGCAAAAGGCCTTTCTGTGACGTCTTTTCAGGTCAGGTATGTGATATGGTGAGTTTTTCTTCTGAAGTCGGAGCTTAATTCGTAATTAGGTAAAAGGTGACATCTCCTTGTGACATTACAGACATGTCCATGTAGGTCACTATGACACCCATGATGGCCTCCATGTGATGTAACGGAAAATGTCCTTGGCGGTCATTTGTCCATAGCCACGAGCTCTGCATGACTTACACATGCTGTCACAAAGTCGCAGGGTGACCAGTATGCATACATGTTGCTACGTCACATATGGGATCACTTTTCTATCTACAAGAATTGGGCGAAAATATAAAGATATTCGAACCCATGTCCTTTGTCGTCACACCACCATTCAAAACACAGAACGAAAACCACTTAGCTCAAAGGTAGAACGTTTAGGTTAAGCAAGGGTGCCCATGTGTATGGGGGGCAGGGTAAGTCAAGAGTCCTGCCCCAGAAACATACTACATTTTAGTGCAACCACTTCTACGTTATACCAGTATCTAAATCACGGGAACTAGTGAAGGGCATGCCCCTCCCTGCCCATTCGCATGGGTGCCCATGAGGCTTAGGGAAATGAGAATTATACTTTAAATAAAGTTTATCTCATGGGTAAAAGAAGTTAAAATAAAATATCTTATTTGGTACGTTGTATATTTTGACGTCTAGATATTTTAAGGAGGTTGCAGTAATGAGGCAGCGCCATTTTTTTTTCACCGACTCGCGGTGATGTAGTGAGTTGTTCTTGTCACCGGAATTCTAATTGCTTTCTGTCACTGGAAATCTCTAAGACTGAAACTATGTTGGTAATAAGCCAGACATCGTTACTTTGCCCCGTACGGAAACTCCGTTTTAATGAGGCTGTGTTTTCTTCTCTTAAAAGTGTAGCTCTTAATAAAGGAGTAATGAGTAATGTTCTTAAAATAAAACTACCGCTCATAATTAAACTTCATCTTCAATTCTTCACGCAGTGTTACCTCTGAATAAAAATTTCTGGAAAAATTCAGCATTAAATGAAATTAGAGTTTTAAACATTCAAGTAAATTGGAACATATATTTTTTCCCCCAACAGTAGAAGTAAACATTATAAAAATTTTCTTAAAATCATCATTAAAATCAGTGATTAACTTGAATACGCTTTGCTGTATTGCCGCTGCAGAATTTTCTCTAATTATTTCTGCAAAACAGGTTTTATTAAGGAAATGAAATTAGTGTCAAAAAAGAACGCAGTTTCAGCATTTCAGGAGATACTGCGCTTATTAAGGTAATTGCGGTTTCAAATTTATGCAAATACTTCTAAAAAAATTGCGGAAGTAAAAGTGAAAATTCATAACACGAAATGGAAGAAAGTTAAAATATATATTTAACAGTTCTTTCTATTGTTCAAATGGAAAATGGTTAATTTTAAAATGAGAAGGCCTTTCTCTCGGAAAATTTTTGTGGAAAATACATCAGTTGTTGTTAGATTTTATGCACTTAAAATTCGAAAAACTTCCGATATTGGACCGGAATAAAAATTAATTTAATTCATAATTTAGCTTTTTTTAGTAAATTAACAAAATTTAGAACATTAAATTCAGCACAAATTTAGTACTTTTTAAATATATTTTGCTGGAATTTAATGCATTTTTAACTGCTCTGGAATAATTGTCAAAATCCTTTCTATAATAGAAATCTAAGACAGTGCTGACAGCAACTAGTCTTCTGGTATTGCAATGACAGAAGGAAAAAATGTTGAAAGTTCGCTCTTATTACTCTCTACTTATTGCATTTGACTTATGTTGATTTGGATATCCTGGCGGTAAGCATGGATTATAAAGCACTTTCGACTACAGTTTTATTTTCTCAAGTAACACTTCAAATTTACACTTTATTTAAAATGGATTTACATCTTTAAAATCCCGATTAAGTATTGACTGCTGATAGATTTTAATGCGTTGGATCAAATCGCCTTCACAACTTCTGTATGCGTTCCAAACTTTCCCCCGAACAAAGTAAATAAATGTGTTAAAAATGCCCAACAATGGGCTAATACTATGTATTGTAATAATCTAACGAAATAGTGGAATAAGAAAACAGTTAAAAGTAGTGTGGTAAAGTTGTCTCAAATTGTTCTTTAAAAATAAACTAGCAACGTGATAAAACAACACTGTCCAAAAGACTGCAACAAAGTCAAATAAAATTCCATGGCAATATATTAAAAATAAACAATACTATGACAACCTTTAACAACAGTCTAAACAAAAACTCTAAGAAATCTGTGTAACAGCCCTAACAATGGTCTAAACCATGTAGCCAAAATATGTGTTAAAAATATGTTTGACAGTAAATCCCAACAAAATTAAACAATATACCATAGTAACATTTTACTGAAATAATTATGTAAGAATGAAGAATATGGATGAATTGTGTCAATATGATAAAGCCATTAGCTAAAATGGGCATACAATGCCAAAGAAAGTGCTGCAAAAATTAAACAAAAGGATGGTAAGCAATGGATTAAAACAGTAAGTAATGTGTGTTTTCAATAAAGCTAAACAGTGTGCCAAATTAACAATGTACCATTGTTAACGTAATTAAGCATTGTTCCAACAATGAACTAAGTCGAATAATGTCGAATAATGTATGGCTTAAGTTGAATAATGTATGGCTTTTACTATGGCATTTTGTTAGAAGAAAATAGTAATATTACAATTTCAAACTTTAATGTAAGCAAACATAACCTTGGAAATGTGTATAAGAATTTCAAACAATGGTCTAAAGAAAACCAAGCAGTGTGGTTAAGCAATGAACTTAAATATAGTCATATAACACGTCGTTAAGATGTATTGAAGAAAATAGTTCACTGAAGTGTAATAAATTAATCATATACTAAAAGAAAACAATGGAATCAATTAAGGTGTTAAAACAATGCTAACACTACCACACTGTCGTGTCTCTTATTCAAGTGTCTCTATTTTTATATCTTTAAATGAATCCACCCGCAACATGAAAATCACTTCTATAAAACAGAAAATTATTGTAGAGTAATTCACTGGCGGTAGAATATACCAATAAAAACACTTTTTTCATAGTGATGTGTGCCAATAAGAGTATGAACAAACCAGCAGAAACCAGATTTTCAAATGGCATTTCTTCCCTGGGAATAGGTTGTAACGTAATGTAAAACTGTCCTATCATTCAATTACGAGAAAGTAACTATTTTTTAAGAAACTAGGGGCCAAGACAACCTAGACTCGCTACGCTAGCTTTTCGTATGAGGCATTCGGCCCCTAATAAGGCTTATTCGTAAAAAAGACAGAATTTCAACAGACAAATCCCAAAGATTGGATCAGATACAATGTTACTGAGCTACACGTCCCTTGTTTCTTTCATGTTCATTGGTACATAAAAATTTGAACTTCACACTACAGTCGGCCACTCCCCATATCACGGTAGATATTTTATTATTAAGAATCCGTGTTCTACGGGTCCTGAGCTATACTCCACCTGAAGTGCGGACTCCATGTATAATGGCTGGAAAATTATTTTCACTCCTCAGAAACACAATGATATTTAATGTTGTCATTCAAAAGTTAAAGCGTAATAAAATCAGAACATCTGTTTGAGCTGTATTTTTAATTATGTAAAACCTATTGGACACCTTCCGTATTTGCCACCCATGGCGATTTTTCATTATTTGGCGACTTGCGTATATGTATAGTTAATAATGAGCTCTAAGAAAACAGTACTTCACGTGTTTTCTTTGATAAAAGCTACGGAGGATAGCTTGCCACCAATGGCGACTTTTCATTATTTGGTGATTTACACATGCTCACGACCTATAATTACTGGTCATGAAAGGTTCCCGAAAAACCGTATACATAATCCTTTGCAGATATTTTTAAAATCAGTTACAATTAGTTATTCTGTTTTGGAAAAACGAATAGTCGGTAATTCTAACTCCTGTTGTCTAAGCGAACTAACTATTTGAAAATTCTCAACTTTGTGTAACACACTTTTAGTTATTTATTTCATATACTTTTTAATTTGGCGTAAAATGAGCGTAATTCTAACGCTTTGTTGCAAAGGAATGAATGATTTTATGCCAAATCTGGCAACCATTATGTTTATTTTTTCAGTTTTTTATTAATATCTTCTAAAATAATTCGATTTTCGAAATTTAAATCAGCTTAGCAGGTTCCTCGGAATTTTTCGAATCTGTGGGCACCTTAGTCGAAACTCAAATCCCCACGGTTTAGGAGGAGGTAGACCAACAAGCTTTGACAGCGCCAGCAGCCTTTACTGTTTTTTAGAATAGAGAGATATCCTAGATCCAAATGAATGTTTTGTACTTGTTTGTCTCATTCATTTTTAATGTAAACTTTTCCTGATATATTTTAAACTCTTGAAATGTATATTTCCCAGCTTTATTCACAGGCCATAACAGTAAGTTTTGTGCATTTAATTTTTTTAAAAATAAGAACCAAAAGTTAAAGCCAATTGTTTAGTCAGACATTAACAATTCTTTAATGCACATCGTCTAGAGTGTTACTTGATACAGCAATGAGAAATTTTCCTTATTTTTCATAATTATTATGAGATTCAAATAAAAATGCCTCCTTCTGCTTCAAGTTTCAATTTAGCTTGAATTTCCAGCAGCTAGAGCCTTATATTTAAAAAATATTTTAGAACTTAATTCAGTTTCAATCAGCGAGAGGGCTTTTTTCCCCCTAATTTCTTGTGGAACATCCCTTCGGTGTTGACAAAAATTAATTATGCAAAAATAAATAATATAAGAGAATAAATTTCATGTTTTAATAGAATAAAAAATTACTTTAGCATTAAATACAAGTCCTTTATTAAAACTCGCTAAATTTTGATTGGACCTTCAAAAATTGTTTAGTCTTGCTATTAATTAAGTTTGTGCAGCTTAATTAACTAGATGAATCTATCTTTACTAAGTGTATCGCTAATGAGAGGAGCGAATATTGCATATATCTTACTGACCTTTTAAAATTTCTAGCTTAATAAAATTTTTCATAAATGATGTATTTGCGATATATATGATATTTTAAATTTAATGAAGCAGATGTAGTGCATCAGAATATACACGCTATGTATAAAAAATGATATTCGCACTGATATTTTCCGTAAGTTCTATTTCCGAAACTCCTGATTTTAGAAGGGCTAAATTAATGTTCATAAAAATGCACACCTTAAAGGTGAGCGTAAAAAACGTTTCATTTATTTACTTAACAGGCATGTCCTTATTATCGTTGAACTGAACCGCCTGTGATCTATTTATTTACTGTTGGTTTGTTCCTTTAAATATTTTCTTGTTCATAGATATTTTTTAATTACATCTGCATGTCTTATAGCATTATCTAAGCGTTTAAATTTGCGCTTTTTAAATTAAAATTTCTAATATTGATTAATTTTATTTTTTTATTAATTGCAAAAATTTTAACCCAGTTCTAAACTGTTGAATTTTGTACATTTAAAAAAAATTCTTTGAATTAAAGAAAATGACTCAGACTTCGCATCGACATTGAACGTTTCTTCTTATAAAGGTTTGCGCTACTTCACACCATTTTGTGGTGAAATGTTAAGTAATAACTGCAAAGATTCGAGGTGCTTTATTTTACAGTCATTAATTTTACGCTAAAACTTTTTATCTTGTTAAAAAGAAAACACTGTTCATGCCATAAGAGTTTCCATTCTCATATAAGTGCTAGTATAAAATTATACATTTTCTAGTTTGGTAACAGACATGCTATTTTTAAGCAAGTCACACAGACATTATAATTAAAGCTTACACCTATTTATAAATCTCATTAATAAACATTTTTTTAACCTAGTTATGTAGTGTTGCAAAATAAAATCATGCTTTGTTTAATATTGAAACTTTCAGTTAACTACCCAATCTTCTAATGATGTGCATTGCTATTCTGCGGAATAATAAGTATGTAAACATGGAGTTGTGAACCAAAAAATTACTTTAAGCGTAAGCATTGTCCACAAATATTTAAAATCTGAGAATTATTGCATTTTAATGAGATTCATGTCCCGAGATTTTTAATTTTTGATAAAAATATTACTTTTATGCGGTTCTGCAAGTAAGAATTTTAGAATCAACGTTTTACAATTGACCATAAAATTACTGAGTGCAAGTCTAACTTATTTAGCTCTCACGTCGTATAAAGTCGTACTGTAAATGAGACATTGGTGAATTACCATGCTGTAAGATTTTTCCTTGAAACATCGTAATTTTAAATTTCTCCGATATCCTTTTAGGATGTATGAAACTACAATCTTCCTTGCAATAACATCACATACGTATTCGAGAGATTTGAAGATCTGTTAGGCCACAATAATCCAATATAAATGCGGAGAATATATTCAATTTTTGACTAACTATCTACTAAGGATCTCTTTGCCGACTTTAAAAATGAAGCAAAGGCAATAAATGTACTGGAAATGCAAGCAGTGGTGCAGTTTCAGAACTTCTTGGCATATATTTGAATCAAATATTTGTGTTCGGTAATTAGATCATTCATATTGACGTTGGAAAATTCGATGCCAATTTTATCAAACAAAAGGTAGATTGCACAGTTATTTTCCAATTGAACTGGAATAGTCTGTAAAACCATTGACTGCTGTCACTTAACAGATGATTTACTGAAAAGATTTCCAAAAATGACAGCAAACCCGCGCTTTCTATTTGTTAGTCTGTAAGGAAAAGAAAAGAAAACGGCATATAGGATTTGAAGGTGTTAGCGAACCTTATACTGAAAGTGTAAAAGCGTATTTTATTTAAATTAAAATTGAAACCTTTTTTGTGAAGATGATATAGTCAGCAAGTTAGGAAGTCAACTAAGTTCTCAAGGAATTTTGACAAACATTAAAATCATAGATTCAATGGAACACTTACTTGGACCATTCTGACATTTTGCTATTGGGTCATTCCATGTGAAATGAGCAAAAATGAAAAAAAAACCTGTGGCTCCATAGCAACCAATTTTAATGAAATTTGATACGCAGGCTTATTTTATACATATATACAAATCCCAAAAATATTTTGGCTTAATGTTATTTATTTTGGTAATTACAAACAATTGAAAAGTTAACACTTAGAACATCATTTCCATGACTGCTTAATGTTGCATTTTTAAAGTTCTGTATTTTATTAAATACTTAATATAAACAAAAAAATTCATATCATTGTAATTCTGTGAACATGGACTATCAATCTATTTCAAAATAATTTTTTTTAATGCAATAGTTCATCTAGAAATTAATTGTAAAAACTGTAAAATTTTCATATTTGACAAAATTGCACATTTTTAATTTTTTTCTCAAGCTTTAAGGAATTAAATGGCATTACTTAAATTAGCATACAATCCTTCTTCTTCAAAATAGTCTTAAAACTTTAAAACATTTTCTGAAATGTCAATTTCCCCCTTTATTTAGGCACGAAAAATTAAATGAAGGAAACTTTATACAACTAAAATATTTTCCAAGAATATAGGACAGAATGTCTATTTTATGCATGAAAAAAACTCAAAGTTTTCCTTTTTGAATCCTAAGGCTTTAAAATTAAATTGAAATTTGAGAATTTTCTTCGTTTTCTAAGCACTTTAAAGAGATACAATTAACTAAATGAAGTAAAGCAAATATATCCAGCATTTATCTCAATACAAAAATCTATTGAGAATGAATATAAAACAATGATATAGATTATATTTACTTTTATCGACACATCATTTAAAATTTTAACAATTTTTCATTCTCTCTCCGAACTCTTTTTCAATCTGATTTAATATTCGTTGCTCAATTCTGTAGGACCTTCCAGTAGATGATGTTGATGGAACAGGTATTTTAATTAATATATTTTTAAGTGGTACCCAACAAACATCATCTTTAATAGGCCATGTAAACCGCAGTGATGGTCCATGCGGACTCATGAACTTTACAAGAAAGTCACTCTAATCACTCTTATGTGGTGAAATATCAATCACGTTACCTGACCACCAATAGTTATCATAAACACAAGAGAAAAATGAAGAAATTGAAATTTGATTTGGGCTCAATGCAAAATTGTCTTTCTTTAAAAACCTTCGTTTCTTTTACTAATGAATGTGATAAATAAGAAACAAGGATTTTTGATGTGCAGTTGTAAATTGGCATGTAACAATGATAGTTGCGTGTTCCCAAAATAGCTGTTGACACTTCATTAAATCGCTCTTGAAGCTTTCTTTCAATTTCGATAACATTTACTGAAAAAAATATTTGTGATTGTATCATTGCAAAAAGAGAAAATATCTCTTGCAGTTAAAATCTGATTACTGAATGGTCTGTGCAAACTTGCTCTTGCTGCCAATCGCTTGACAGTTCCACCAATGCCATCACACGCACTTTTGCCATGGCTTGTAGCAAAAAACTGCCACTCTGCTTTCAATTCAAAATCAGATTCATGGTGGCAAATGTGAGCAAAATCCTGAAATTTACTTCAATTTATATGATTTTAGAGACAAAAATAAGCTGAAGGCAATGATGAAAATTTTGAAAATATGTTACAGACACTTTAATCTATAATGTATAATAATTTGAATAAATTAAGACCACTCCTTCATGTTCAAACAAGCAGCTAAAAAAAAGTACGAAAAATGAAAATTTCCTTTTTTAAAAACTTTTTTTAAATCAAAGAATTAATAAAACAGTTTTTAAATTGCACCAATTAGTTATCTGTAAATAAATCTTCATTATACATAACTTTTAATACTGTCCCTCCTTTTTTAAAGCTAGCAGAAAAACCTGAAATCTGAAAAAAATTGACAAATTTTTAATTTTTATTAATATCCCAGATTTAGTAGAAGCACTAACTAAATTTTATTTAGAACTTTTCTTAGAGACCTTTCTCTATAGATTATAACAAGATATTATTTTTAAATTTATATTCAAAACTTACTGAATGACTGAGTTTTAAACTGGCTACCTTGAACTAAAAAATTTTGTTTTTAATGCTTGCATCAACCTGTAATATCAATTAACAAAACAACAAGTGGTTTGTGAAACTTCATATTTTTCGTTTACTCATAGTTATATATGGTTTACTTAATTACTGATTTTCATTGAAATCTGTGACATGTGTGCCACAGCTGATTTGCTCATTTCGTATGGAATTACCCTATTGCGTATGCAATGATCGTTCTCCCACCGAACTTTGGAGCATAAAAGAATCATGCAAGCAGGAAAAGGTACTCGATAAAAAGCAGGATCTTTATTATTCCTTTATTAAGTTTTACAGTGTTCGATTACATCAATTTGATTGTTTAGGATGTCACCGAGCTGTCATGTCACCAAGCCTCAAATCTTCTCTCATTTATTTATGACAACTTGCAGTGCTTCAGTTACTGGTGCAAGCCGTACTGTAATCGAAATCTCAAAATTTTCATTTCACTCACAGAATAAAAAAATAATGTTGTAATAATTGTTAAAATTGAAATCTGCTTCTTAGGTCTGTGGATGAAAAATAAGGCATGGGTTATAAGAGCAAAAATACAATATTGAACTAAATTGGGTCCAAGTTCAGTTATAAGCAATGTACTGAACTTCTAATAAATACTGCATAAAATGAGCATGCATCTTAAAATTTAAATTTTTATTAATGATTAAACGCCAAAGAAACACATTTTCAATTTTTTCTTTTTAATTTTTCTTTTAAATTTTGAGGTTTCCCTAGTTGTTTTAAAATCTAGATTTTACACTCTATGACATCCTGAAATTAGAAAATAAAATGACTGTTATACGTTGTTCTATACATAATTTATTGAAATAGCTAAATTTTTATGTTGACAGAACACGCTTTTCAAACTTTCTGAAATTTTAAATACACTCTACTCGCAGCAAAACATGATTTTTTCGCAATACGACATATGAAATTTTTAAAATTCAAATTTATTTATTTTAACCAACTCTATACCATTAATTTATCAACAAAGAGCAAAACTTTGTACTCACTGTGCCGACGTCAGATACAGTAAATGACCAAATTATTAGGAAGAGTATTCATACTTTTGTATTTTCTAGCTAATTCTTCCTGTAAAATAGTTTTAAATTTTGTGGGAATTTTTTATTTATGAAAGTATTCTATTTATATCATAAAGCAACTTATTACTTAGATATATTTTATTTTATTTATTTATTTATTTATTGTAAAAGTTAAATTTACATTCAATGCAAATCTTATGAAAATAATCTTAGTACTTTGAAGTGCCTCCCTTTGATGCAATCACAGCCTTTATTCGGGACAGGCTCACTACACATAATTTTGCATGTTGTTGGAGTTCGGTATTATGCCTTTCTCTGATTTGGATTTCATGTAATTGCCGCTTGGTGGGAATAAGTTCTTAGGCGATCATACACTTGGTGAACTACTAGATGTTCTCTATGAGAATTAACTCTCCAGCTACTCGCACGCTTAATACGCACACGAAGACGTAGTGTTGACACTTGTCAAAAACAAGAATAATCATACAAGCAGCAAAAAGTAAATAAAGAATTTGATTAGCAACAATAATTTGGCCAATTAATGTATTTTTTATTCAGTTCAAATATCAGTTTCTTTTTATTACAGCACTTTAAAACTTTTTCACGATACTACATTGTCAATTTTTTTTTTCCTTTTAGGCCCACTCTAGTGCTTATGGAGCCCCTGTCTATGAAGAAACGTAGAGCCATATTCACTAGAAAATGCTACTTAGATCTATGTCTAATCTTATGTGATTACAAGGAAATTTAACTGCTGTTTCGTCCCATGCCACATGAAGATTCGTCTAGCTTTCTCAACTTCCTGGCTTCCTCTCTGATTTAAAAAAAAATAAAGAAAGAAAAGTAAAGGGTCTGTAACCCTCCTTCGGATCATGATACATAATGAAAAACTTAATTACTTCATTTCTTTCTCGACGGTATAGCGAACGTGCGTTATTTAACGTGATTGAAAACGCAAACTGTGAATCCGAGACGTTAATGAATTGGAGAGGAGAAAAATCGCTATAGAAACGCATATTCTCTTCGCACCGAGCAACGCACAGGTTAAACAATGCAACTCTCAACCCTATGACTGAAATCGCGAAGGCGACCAAAAGAAATGTTATTGCAAAAGAATGACACTTTCATTATTCACAGGTGGGTGAAAGTGTTTTTCATTAATTTGACCGGAATGCAGCCCAGAGTAATTACGTTTGCTCAGAAGACTGCAAGAAAAGCTTGAGTGATTTCATCCAAATAATTGCAATAATTGCATTCCTAACGCACAAAAATGTCACTCCAGCGGCATTCCGCCCCGAACTTTTTCGGACACTAAAAGGCCGCCCCCCCCCTTTTCTAATTTAAATTACGCCGTAACTTTTAAATCAAGACCTGCAATTAACAACGCAGGCGAATTCCGCAAATTAAAAGGAAGGGGAACGTTAAAAAAAAAATAATAATGCTTAATTTACACGTCGTAGTACTCCGCCGTATGCGCATGCGCGAGCGCCATGACAACGGTGGAATGTGCAGGGGGGGCGTCGGTTGATTATACGCCCCCTGTTCTCTTGACAGGAAGAGAGAAAGAGGGGGGAGGGCAAAAAAATTAACGCATACCTTCCCCAGCGCTGGTCTGCTAATTAAAATTTTATTTACACTTGACATTTTCACATTTCAATTAATTTTCCTCAAACCCTTGCTTTTACACAGAAATTAATTAAATCTGCGAAATTACGAAAAGAGTGAGGCCGAGAACTTTTTTTTCCTGTACTCTGTACCCATATACCTTGTTATTTCTTCCCCTCTCTACTTTTTTTTTTTTTTTTTTGCCCCCTCAACTCTTTTATTTTAGTATATTTTTTTTTTCCGCTGCACATACGCGGCAAATATAAACATTGGTTCATTAAAAATCATTTAGTATAATTACTTGGGACGCAGAAGGTTTCCCCCCCTGCCTCGAAAAAGTGAAAGAGACTATATAGTTGATGCAGTGAAGCACTTCAAATGTGAAGGAGCAGAAAAGTGAATTGTTTGTTGTTAGCCGAGCTCTGGACAACAAAACATCGCTTGGCGGAAGAGAGAGAGAGATAAAAAAGAAAAATATATATTCTAAAAAATTGTAGTTTTCTGGCCAAAGAAACAACGCGCAATTTCAATAAATTTTTAATTAGCAATTACAAAAGAGAATGGGACGCATGTTGATTTTAATTAAAAACGCTAAAGAATTTTAACTGCGCGTTTACTTTTGACTTTATTTAACCCCCTCTTCACCCTATCCCCCTAAATTGTTTATTCGAGAAGATGGAATTTAAAGGTAGATACACACGCACAAAAAAAGGGAATAGACCCAAATGAACAGCTTAATTTTTAATTAGCATGGATTTTTTTTTTCTAGGCATCAAATCTTTCTTTGTGCTAGGGATATAAATGAAATGCAAGTCCTAGATCTCTTTTTTTTTTTCTCACAAAACTCATTAAATCTTCTCCTCATTTGGTTGATTACGTCAAATATTTGTACTAGTGGATGCAAATGGATTGGATTTTAGTATGCAAAGAGGTTTTCTTCTCATTTTTTTTTCACTCTCTGTTTTAAATCATGTTTGTCTTACCCGCTCATAATTTTAATGAGCACTCTTAATAGTGATGTAGTAAAGGTAGGAGGAATTTTTGTTGTTAAAATGAAGGTTTTCAAGCCTGTTTTTGAAGAGGTATTCTAATTACTCAATTAGTGGAAATGTTTTGAAAAACACATAAATGATTAAAACAAGAGAAAAACAATCAGCTTCTCGAAAAATTAGCGAGCTTTCTAATTTTCCTGCATTTTGTTTTTGAGAACGGTTTGTTTATACCTAAATAATGCTTAAAATAGCAAATGTCCCCTTTTTCTTACGGCCTGTGAAAAAAAATTTGCAATTAAGATGTGTCACGAGAGAATTACCCACTAGTTTTAAAACAGAAGATTCTTAACTTTTTTTACTTTCACTGCAGATTTCTTGATCATTAAGACGCACTTTCCCAAAAATTTCTCTTAAGAATTTCTTGTTTTTTCTATAACTGATCTTGATGCATCGAATGGCAGTAACTGAAGCAATATAAACGAAAAAAAGAAAGAAAAACTTGCATATTTACTCACCTACCTATAATTACACAGAAATAATAGCTGATATACGTATAAAACACTCACTATAAGCAATTTACTTATTTATTGTATTATATTTTAGGTTTTTACCTTGTGTAAAGATTTAATTCAAAACTACTGATAATTTTGTATTCGACATTGTGAATATAATTCCTACTTTAAAATAAGTTGACTCGAAAACTGCAAATGATAAAAGCGAAAGCATTGCCACAAATTCATTAGTATATCAATTCACTGAATAAAATCAAAAAACAATAATGTAGATAAATTTAAGGGAAAATATTATTCTTAGTTCCTAGGAAGCAAGTACATATTATTTAAATGTTAAAAAATGATTTCGGAGTAACAGCACAAAAAATACTATTTTCAATATTTATTAAACTTATTTGAAGACTTCCATAACATGTTATTATTAATTTATCTATTTTTAATTTATCTTGACTTTCTGTTACTCAACTGTTTCACAAATTTAAATATTTCTAGAATTTTATGCGCATTCAATCATTCTAATAACTTGAGAGTTCAAAATATTTTTCTCCATCAAAATTTATACTCCATTATTCGATCCCGAGCTATCGTAACAGCCACATCTTCAAACATGGTAGAGCAAGTATAGGGTCTTCAAATCAAACTCAAATTATGAAAGTAAATCGAGAGTTATTATGGACTTTAGACATTGCAGTTTTGTTCTGAACAAAACATCTTTCAAATGTGTAAAACGTCCTTGAAGACACTTGTGCAAACGATGGCTCCAACTGTTAATCATTGAGTCCAACATTAGTTGCGTTATTACCCGATAGACGACAGACTGAAGAATGTTCTCATTTGAAATGTTTTATTGTGGCTTGTCAGCATATACCGGGCTCTGATGTGACCCTTAAAGACAAAAATCCATGGGTGTTTAATCGCACGACCACAGCGACCAATTGACAATCCACGACTTGAAATATCTGGTCGCAAAACTTTTTGTTTTTCTAATGGCCGGGTCAGCGGCCTACTGAAGGCTTGACCGTTACGGGGGTCGCAGATGTTAGTCATAATACTATGTGGGCGCTTATTATACAGACTAACGCTGTCCCCAATGATTGGTCTCCTAATTTTGAACCAATTCAAGATGAGACCTAGCACCTGAAATCGGAACCTCCAGAGATATCGTTTGAACATGGAGATCATAGAAGCATTAAACAGATTTTATGCGCACCAACTCCCATTAGCGTACACGGTTCCACAGCAGCCCAGCCGAGAGAGGTTTTCCAACTTCCAAGCACTAGCCAAGCCGAAGCTGTTCAACTTTCCATGTTCTTATGGAAACGGAGCTTAGCGACTATGCTGGTCGCAAAACTGCCTCAACAAATCAAGCGTAGAATCATGATTGCAGTGTGATACATCTGACTTGTATATTGTTCAGAACATAGCTGAAACATCTAAGCTTAAAAACAATGCACAATTTTCTTTCATGCTTTTTTAAAAATCTAATTCAAATTTCAGAAAGTGGCACACTTTATGAATGACCTATCTATAATAAAAGGCATGTAAATATTTTCGATATGAAACTTGTTTCATTCGCCGTCACATTTTGATGCTGCGTGGTGTTGGAACTTTAAAAAGTAGGAGCTGGCTTCAATGATTTCTCTATCCAGACTCTAATTTTTTCTGGGATCTAAGAGGTGACTTTCAAAAAAACTAATGCCTGGAAGCAATGATGGAAGAAAGAAAGACAGTCGTTTAGGTGACGTGATTGAAACGATGAAAGACACCAGTTTAACAGAGTAGTGGTATGTGCGCATCAAAATTGTTTATAATGGATGCTTTGGGCATGTTTTACCTTTTTGTTTCTTTCTTTGTTTCACGAAAAATTTCGTGATATGTTATATGCGTTGCTAGGAAGAATCCTAATATAGCAAGGCAGGAAGGAAACAGTGCTTTGACAAGTCACATAAAGATTAAAATGGCATTAAAATTGTGAAAGTATATTTAAGAGAGGAAAATCGGTTTGTATGCATATGTCTTTAGGGGCAGCCCGACGCAGTAAGCAAGCTAAGCATCGCATCGGGGAGCCATTTCGAGTTCAAAAACTTAAAAAAAAAACTTCATCTAAGGCATAAAAGGAGGCGTCTTTTTTGCGTTTGCAGGGGCCGCCATGAAACCTAGGGCAGCCCCTCCTGTTAAATGTTCATCTTTTGATAAAATGTTACATTTCTTGGCTACTATGACTCATCTAAATAACGTCAAATTAGGGACCGACTTAACAGAGATAGAAGTCCAGAGCAAAAGCTTTATTGGGCGCCCGCCCATTAAAACTTTCTTATGCCCTACAAAGCAACTTTCATATCACACCAACCAAAGAAGGGTGTTCGGAAAAAAAGGTTATTATTTAATCAAGATGTAAAATGAAATACAATAGTTCGCTAATAATAATAATATTATGTAAAACATTTCAATTATATTTAATTTTCAATCGTTCATTTCATTCCGTATTTTTCAAGTAACATGTTCCACAATATTTTTGTATTTATTTTTCTACTGTCTATATCAGAGAACATTTATTTATAGTGGAATAGATCTTCTGTTTGCTCCACAAAGGAAACTATTTCATGTGTTTGGATTGAAATACATCTGTATGGTTTCTTCGCAATCACAATGAATCACTACGCATGCCACGCTTAAATGATAAGTTTGCTTTGAATAATTGCTTGACACTATACCGTTTAGCTAAAAAAAAAAAGCTGTGGACAGAGCCGGATTTACACATTTATGCGCCCTAGACCAAAGGCAATAATTACGCCCCCCCCCCATCCCCTCAAAAAATTAATCATTAATTTTCTATTTAGCATGAATAATAATTATTTTTTTTAAACTCATCAACACTGTGTGTTACTCAAAAAATAGTGTTTCATGCAATTTTTTAAGATAGTCAACCATGTTATAATTTGTATTATCTATTATCACTTCGATTGCAAAACCATGAATTTTACCATTTAAAGCCACGAAGCAGTTCAGTTTTGAGAAACACATTCTTGTGAAAAGGCATTTTGTTGTTGTTGTGTTAGAACGTGTATTCGGATTTGTGTGCTTATTCACGAGGAACCGCTTATAAATCCACGTCAAAGAAGTGACAAACACAAGGGGGGGGAAATGCCTTGGGGGAGGACTTTTCTGGGTATCTAGCACGTATTCACGTTACATCTGGAGAAAACGGCCCAAAACTCCAGACCGCTAGACCGACGACGCCGCGAGAGGACAGAACCTTGTTCCTCCACTTGAGCCATCTGTGGTGCAGAATCCAGAGGGAGACATTTTATATTTGCTAAAAGTAATTTATGCTATTTTATCGTATAGTGGAATTTGCGCAACAACCAGGAACGCCATGCCGATAGAGATACTTTATTGACATTATCAAAAATTACAGGTTATTTAAGGTTAGTGCGGTGGCTGGCAAAATAGCGACAAGAGACGTGACCTGTTGGGCAGAGATCAAAGCCTGAAGTGTGTGTTGTTAAAAAGAACGAGAGGCTGGGCAGGCCGGATTAAAGTGCTCTCTGGCGATTTGGCGTGCATCCTTTGGCAAGAGTCGTTTCTCCCGCTGTTATACATTCCACGCTAGGGGTTGCCGCCCGCACCGCAAGTTGATCCGCGAAAAACAGCAATATTTTTTTTTTTTGTTGATTAATTGTTCTAAATATATATTTTAATGCATTTAAAATTGCAGTCTAAAATTACAATTTTAGATTTGAAGGTAATATGTTACGGAAATAAAAAAGAAACAGTGGACAGTTAAAAAGCATCATTTGAAATGAATTGATGAAATATAATTGATGCAGATCCCATATATTGCATTATAATTTTTTTAATTTTTTTGTCTTAATTATCTGTTCTTTTAAAATTCATTCGTTCTTATTTCCCCCTTACTTTGGCTTTTAAAATTGCTATATTTTGTATGTTTCTTTTTAAACAAACAAAATCCTAAATTATCCTATACAGTATCTTAATGTTAGCAATTCTGAGGTCGTTCTATTCTAATCGAAAATTCCCACAGCTAGGTTTAGAGAATGGAGAACCGATATTTTAAACACACTTTTCTAATGAATATTTTTTGCTTGTAATTTTTTTAAGAGCACACTTCATGTAATACACAAATGAAAAAAGAGATCTAGTTTACATGCAAATGAACTTTACAAGTCATGACCTGCAGGCTCTCTACTTTACAATGTTTAAATTAGGATAGTTAGGATGTTTAAATTGACTAGTATGCGTCCAGCGTTGCTTCCTAACTTTAGTCTTTCAATGCTAAAGTGCGGAAGCAATGCAATTATTTGAAATGAAAAATTGATGAAACATAACTGATGCAGATCCCATAAATTGCATCAATCCATAATCACCCCACAGGCCTCAGTGTAAGGCAACGTTGAGCGAGCGCTCTATTTATAAATCGAAAAGAGCAGAAAAACTATTTCGTTTGCATAGATCAGCCTTTCTTAAAATGTGTTCCAATTTTAAAGTTTAATATCTCTTAAAAATCACTTATCAACACCAGTCAAAACATTGTCATAGCTGCGAGATAAAATTTCATGCGGGCGGCAACCCCTAGCGTGCAGTGTGTAACAGCGGGAGAAACGACTCTTGCCAAAGGATGCACGCCAAATCGCCAGAGAGCACTTTAATCCGGCCTGCCCAGCCTCTCGTTTAAAAAGATCCGAGAACCGAAAGCCAACCTGGCGATGGAGCTGAGCGCTAAAAAGAACTGTCGCCAAATAAATCGCCAGAATGTAAAAATGAAAAGAAACGTTAGGCCTTACGTGTGTTTGCTAAAATTTAAGTGAGACGCCACAGGAGTGATCAATAGAGATATAATGTAACCTATGCAAAATTATTAAAGCCCCGTGGAACGAAGGAAATAAAATAAATTCTCAGACGAAAGGCACCAACAAATTGTATTGCTAATGCTAAAACCAAAGTAATTTTAAGAAAAAGTTAAATAGCATTATGGAGAGATGGGAGATTTAAAAATGGCAAAGAGTATTAAATTTAGAATAGGTGAAGGGAAAACAGTAGTAATTTAAATGTGTGAATTAACTGTAAGAAAATTAATTATAAATATGTGATTAACTGCATCACACCATCTCCCAATGTTAGTGGCTTTAACCACGTGCTACACATTGTTAAAGGCATTGCAAAACAGGGGAGTACATTGTAAACTTCGTGTGATTTTCGGATAAGTCAGTATTCCTACCACAACATTCAAGGTTGGTAGAGAAAATCAAAGACTCGATCACTAAAACCAGGAAATTGCCTCATTGAAATCACAAAGAGTTATCGTTAATATCAGCGATGAGATGATTGCTAGCAGATAAAGTGAATATTAGAAAATCGAAGTATGTATTGTTGCGAGTTCGGGGGTACTTACGTTCGTGAGTTGGACATTATCTGATAGATGTGTGGGAAGTTCGAGGAACTGCACTGAAAAAACATTTTCGTTGAATCAACAAAAATTTTGTTAAATCAACAAATTTTTCCGGGTGAAATAGCACCAACAAAATTTTGTTAAAATCATTTTGTGATTTCAACAAAACATTTTGTTAGTTTAACCAACGAATTTTGTTATAACAGAAAGAAATGTTTTGTTAATTTAACCAAACTATTTGTTTAAATGGTTTATTTGGTTATAATCAACCAAATTATTTGTTTGAATTAACAAAATTTTTTTGTCTACTGGTGTGTTCATGGATCATTTAACAAAATTATTTTGTTGATTTTAATATGTTATTTTTTAACCCATAAACAGTTAGTTGAAAGTTTCAGAGATAAAACTAATTAATTATCTATTCACCAAAATTTATATTTTTATTTGAGTTCTTTTATATATTTACAAGTTTGATTTTATCAACTTCAACATCGTTTTTTTTTCCCTCCGCATAAGGCAAAGCAATCTTAGTAAGACAGTCAGATTATTCCAAATTCATGATAAGTGGGTTTTTCTATTATGTAGTCACACTCAAAATAATTTAATGCCAAAATTTTGGGTGAAACCACTTACATATGAAAGCAACCTATATGTATCGGTAAAAGAAGCGTTTATTTTCAAAATAACCGTTAGCCGTAAATTTAGGTAGGTATGCACACAAATAACCGCCGAATTATTTTAAATGAGCGAGATATTGTTTACGCATACTGAATACATAATTATATAAATTAAGCAAGGTAAAAATACTTTGTGAGAATTTGAAAAATGTGTAGTATCTTGAGAGTAACATTATTTAAATATAACTGCTTCCCAAATTCTGTTGTTAATAATAATAGTATGAACTGCGTCAAAAAAACTTATTCCATATTATCCTAGAATGCTCTTTTCAAGCTTATAAGAAGCAGGGACCATTTTTGGGAATATGTATGCGAACAGCCTCCAATCTGTTAACCCTTTTCATACCTAGTGTCCCTTTTTTGGTACTGAAATTTCGCTATCAGTTGAAACCGTTATTTATTTTTGCTAGCCTTTATTCACGAGTATTGAACCTCAACTCCACAAAATATTTTAACACGACCAAGTACGATGTTGACATTTCAATTTTTATATACAATGATTTTTAAAAAGATCATCCTTGTTCAAGAAGTTGACATGAGAAATTTATCTATTATTGCTGGTACTAGCAAAAATCAAGGAAAGTCGCAAAAATATCTGAGCACAAATGCGTTAATGTGATGAAAAAAAAGTTCGGAATTAAAAATCTCTATCAAGTGCAACCCGTGTAAGACGCGTTAGTTTTTGAAATACCTTGATCGGAAACTTCACTATTGCTTGGACACTTCTTCTAAAGTGTTTATCTACAAGAACATGAAATCCACGTTTCCAACCACACATTCCTATACGATTCTGAGCCGTTTTTGAAAGGATAGGGTGCTTAAATCATTTAAAGTACTAGAGCAGAGTCAGTAATGCTTTATCATGAATGTTGGGCATGCCGGTGGCGCAAAATAAAGACTAGTAAAGAAGTACATTTTTACCTTGATTTTATTCAGAATGATGATCGCGACAATCAATTATTTACAAGATGATAAATGATGCAGAAACGTAAACTTCGACTAGGAGCCACCGGCTCACATTTGTCTTTGACAAGTAGATCCACACAGTAGGAGACAACACATCGAGCTGGGGCTTGGCCTTGACTTGACTGGTGAAACAGTTTGGATAAGTATCGTTCCCTCCTCATCATCACATGAATCTCCGGTTAGGCAACAGAGGAGCACCAGGGCATCTTTCCCAATGAGGTACGGACAGCCCAGTTCAAACAAGGACTGCCCATAGCCTTTTAATGCGTTGAAGCTGGCCATAGACTTATGTAGATTTACTGGCCATAGACTTATGACCCTAATAAACTGCCCGTTCGACTGCAATGAAAAGGGAGGTGCACAACTAGAAGCTATAAAAGGGTCGTAGTACCTCGGTGGTAAAGGCGTTGGACTCGATTCGAATCTACAACTAAAGACGACCGTGTGCATACGGTGTACGCAAACTTTGAATCCGAGGTTCCGTTCCGAAGGTCCTACGAGTGATCGTTAGCAGTTTCCGAGGGTTGCCAATACTTAGAAGTCCCCCCACCCTCTGATGAAGAGGCAAAATGTGGGGGGGGGGATTTTATGAAGGATGCATGTATCTCTAAATGACGCACTCCGTGACGTGAGCTGTCCTCTCTTGGCAAACAAACAACATTTTACGACAGTACTAAATATAATAATCCAAAAATCATAGCTTAATTATTTTTGAGTTACACGATTTACATATACACGTACACATATATGTAATACGCCCAAAACCCTAGAGGACTATGCATGCAAGCACGCGTACGCTGAGACTGCGCACAAAAACTCGTGAAAGTAAAATGGTCAAAATCCATTTTTTTTCGTCAAAATCTGGATACTGAAATTTTTCGCGATCAAAATACATCCTTCTTAGTAAATTTTAAATTTATAGTTTACCTACAAAATCTAATGACAAAAAAATCTGATCTGGAATGCTTTTAAATACTTAAAAATTTTCATCTCTTGCAAAAGTGAACTTTTGCAAGTATCTGTAAAATTTTCTTTGTGTTGAATCTTTCAATTTGTTATAGGACGTCTCTGCAAGAATAAATTTTTATTTTATGCTTCTGAGGGTTCCACAATAAAAAGCTTCTACTCTTTTTTAAAAAATGATCTTTTACTTAAATTTTTATTTGAAATATTGGTCAAGAATCAACCTTCAGATCATATGCTCAACCACGCTCAGGATCCTGATAAGTGAGACATGACCATCATTTTCTATCGCAAATATTACGTAATTCACTTCTGTGCCGTAATGTTTATCTGAATACTAGCTGAAGTACCCGTTCTTCGCACAGGAATGAATGGACTTTTTGATATTACGATTTGTGGTGATTACTATTCATTGTAATAAACAGATATAACAAAATGGATATCGCGTTATATTGTGTCCAATAATCATGCATACCGAATTGCAAGGCAATCGTTTGTATGGTGCAGAAGGCCATGCGGCGTAGCGCAATCTAGTGGCGAGTTTTAGCAAAACGGATACGGCGAAAATATTCTTCGCATTCAGATATCGATGTATACGAATTTTCATGACTATCGGCTGGACAGTCCTGAAGTTCATGTGTTGACGCGACATCTAGTGGTAAGTTATAGGAAAATGGATAGCGCCAAACTCTTTCCCGTGTTCAAATATCTATGTATACCTATTTTCATAGCGATCATTTGCACAGTCAAGAAGTGATACACTGCAGGGCCATCTAGTGGTTAATTAAAGTAAGGATTTGCTACAGCGCCGTCAAGTGGCGAGTTATAGGAAAATGGATAACGCCAAAATATTCTCATTGTTCAAATAGCTATGTATACTGATTTTCATAGCGACCGTTTGAATGGTCAAGAATTTGGCCTGCTGCAGCGTCATCTAGTGGTGAGTTAAAATAATAATGCATTGCAGTGTCATCTAGTGGTGAGTAACATCAAAAAGAACGCAGTTAGAATATACTCTTCGTGCTCAAATGGATAATGGCGTTGCAGCGCCATTTAGCGGCAAGTTACAGCAAAATGGAGAGTGAAAAATATTCTCCGTGTTCTAATATCCGCGTGAACCAAATTTCATCGAAATCGGTTGGACGATATTCGCATAGTAAACGGCTAAACGAAATAGAATTCGACGTTCTGCTGCGCCACCTGGTGGCAAGTTAGAGGAAAACGGATAGCATAAAAAGCTTCTCCATGATAAAAGACTTAACCAAATTTCATGGTGCAACGGTGCTCAACGGTGCTGGAGTTTTTCAACCTCATACACTTATACCAACATTCATTTTTATCTATAACCAGTGGCATTATATATCCCAGTCTCAAATAAAATCCAGTTTCAAATCTAAGCCTCGCCAAAGTGCCAACATTCGCCATTTTGCAAGCGTTTTTTCAGGAAATCGTTCGAAGCATTGACTTAGCAGCAATCAATATGGGAAATGGTTCGACAGCGAAAAAGTAAAGCAAGCCTTTACTTGAAAAGTGGAATCCCTTAATACGGCCGAATTTTTTAAAATTATCAACTATAACGTGTTTTATTCATCGTTACTCCGATGTACTAAATGAGAAGATTTCAATTTTCTGAAATTTGGCGGAATTCCCCCAACTTCAATCAATGTACTCATTTGGCGAGAATTCTGCAGATAGATCGCTTGAAATCCCTTAATAACTGCATTATTTCTTCACGGATCATTAAAATTTAACGCTGTATTCTAATAAAACCTTTGCACTTGTTTTCAAAAATCTATTTCCTTAAGCTCTCAATAAATTGCGCCAAGCCGAAATCTGTGCAAACCGCTAGAACTCACTTTCTCAAAATCGGCATTTGAGCCATTTTATTTTTTTCGCCAAACTAAAAAAATTTACCTATTAGCCTCGGAAATCTTCAATTCTTATTGTTTTGCGTATGAAACATTTCATTCCTGCTCTGATTTCCCATGCACACGATATTATAATTAAAAAAAAAAATAACCTTACGAATATAAACTAACAAAAAAAATCATTATTATTCTTTTATTTTTACTTTGAGAATTTAAAAAATTTTATTCGGCAAAATCGCCACACATGGCAACCACGATCCTTATTTCACACTTTTTTCACTACAGGGGTTACAATTACGGAAAGCTTTTTGCGTGGAGAGCATAAAAAATCTCTTAAATTCCGGGAACGGGTGGACTTTCAAAGTTTTAAAGTGGACTACGATTTATTCCATATTATTTTACATATCTGTGCTAAATTTCAGGCCGATAGGTCCATTTTTGTGGATTTGTATACGAATCAAATCCACAAATAAACAAACAAACAAACAAACAAACAGAATTTCATTTTTATTTATAAGATAGCATCCAAATGAAGAAAGTGATTACGTAGTTTTCTAAACACGTTTCAGTATTATTCAAACGTGTTCAACAGGGGCGGCCCACTGCAGGTAGGAGCATTGCATCAGGGAACCACCTTCGAAGGGGCGCCATTTCGATTTCAAAAACTAAGAAAAACTTGATTTAAAGCATAAAAGGGGACGTCTTTTTTTTTACGTTCGCAGTGGGCGGCATGTAATTGCTGCCCCTTGGACATCTGTGCTCATTGTTAAAAGAAATATGTCGTTATACTGAGAGGTGATTATTTACATAAAGGGAATTTAGTCGGGACTATGGAAAGTATCGTAATAATTAAAATAATCTCTATAGAGGATATCGCTTTTGAGAGAGTTATATCACTATATTGAGACCTGGTTAACATTTATCTGAAGTCTACTTTAGTCAGGACTATGTAAAAAATATCAAAATAGCGAGAATAATTGTTACAGTAGATATCATTCAAAAATTCACTGAAGATAGTTTACCATGGGTTCAAGTACATAAATTTTAATTATTCGAGAAAAAAAGGGACATCCTCCAGCCAGGCAAAAACATTCCAAATAAACCCCGTTTCTTGCATCAATTACCCTCTCTCTCACTCTTGAGTCCCCATGAATGCAACATTCGAAACCTCAATCATCATTACAACCTCCCACATTGCATCGCCCCCCCCCCAACCCTGAAACGAATCCATATACGCTTTCCTAGCAGCTTGGCTCTGAAAAATTATACCGCGCGGCAGTAATAACAGCTGTGTGTCAGGTAGCAAATTAAAGAGGCAATTCGAAGACTTCGGAACAGAAAACTTGAAGCCAAACTCCTCCGATTACAGCGTGACAGCTGGTTTACGGCTGAAATGCGAGAAACGCCCTTTTGGGTTTTTAACCTTCCAAGCTTTCGGCATGCCCTGTCGAACTAATTAAAGGCAGTTAAATGTGATTGGCACTTCCAGAGTGGTGTGAAAATTGGCAAAACCACCGACAATTTCCAGATGTGTGTCTGGAAATATGGAAATAGAAGAGCGAAGAACATTATCGATGTGATTAAGTTTTTGGATGCGTTGTAGTTTAGAGAGTTTTGCCAACACAACAGGTATCCATTGCCGGAAATGTCTGATGCTTCGCTAGTATTGGTCAAGATGGTTCTCGGTTCATGCAAGAATTACCAGAATCCACTAAAATGCTAGGGTAGTTAACCTTTTCCGGTGCCGTGAACATAAGCGGTGACACCTGAGGGTGACTAAAAGCAAAATTCACTTTATTAAGTTCGCTCCGAAAAGAGTTGAGCTTGCTTTTCCAACTGGTAGCCGGCTACAAAAAGACACACCATTTTTATCGGCTGTTTCGGTATTGTATGTAAATCATTCTAGAAGCCAGACAAGGCTAACTACCTCAGGATTAAAGGGATTTCACATTCACTGAAAAAAATATCACCTAGGTTGCTCTCTGCTAATGAAGGACCAAATAGCCCCCCAAACATTTTCGACGAGGCTTGAGATAAAATTTTGAAGCCGGGAGCGAGTGATGTGAGCTTTAATAAGGCTGTAATAAAAACTATTCAGCTGAAGGTAAAATCCAAAATATCCTTAGTAACGGTAAACTGCATTTGCAATATTTTTGCTGAACTTTAAAATAGTTGAATGAATAAAATATAACAAAAAGGCCACAAAAAAGCTTCAATGTTATCGCAAGCTTTCCACTAGCCATCCAGAACGGGAATAGAGGTCAATTTATTATGGAAGCCCCCACACGTGTCAGAAAAAAAAGAACTAAATTCACTCCGAAGGAACTAAAATAACTCAGAAGGATTTAAAACAAGGACAAATTTGTCTCAGTTTTAAATCCTTCGGAGCAAATTTAGTTCTTTTATTTAAGCGTGTAATAGGTGTGCCGTTGCTTCTTCTGAAGGGACAGACAAAATGACACCCAAGCCCAAGCCAGAAATTTAGCCCCAACCCGTGATGGGATAAAATGGTTCGGCTAATACACAATCCGGGCGATTGGCAAAAAAGAAACTATTAAGAAATATATTGTAAAAGATACTTTTTTTTTATTTTCTTACAACAAAAAAAAATGTTATCCGATATTTAAAAGAAAAATAATACACTTACAAATATTCGTATGAAAACTTGTCACGAGAACGTAGCGGCAATTTATGCTAAGCTCGTGGCATATGCCCTGGTTGCCGTGACTTATTACCCTGGTGCAGTGGTATACAGTTGTAGTTTACTTGAGAAGCAAAATTTGCTTACTCAGTCTCGAAATGGAAACAGAAATTGCTTTTTCAAGTTATTGTTGCTGTTTCACACTGTGTAAATAGTGTGAAACAGCAACAATAGCATAGCAACTAAGCATTTCACCATAAAATGGTACTTAGCTGCAACCTTCCTATGAAAAAAGGTTTCACCATGATTTGAATTAGTTGATCAGTATAAGCAACCATTTGAGGTGCAAGGTTTCTTCACAGAAAGGTTGAAGCTAATTTAGCACCATTTTATGGTGAAACGTTGAACTACTTTGGTTAACAGTGATACTGCTAAATGTAGTGAGCTTCTGCGCTTTGATAGTGTTTAGGATCCTCATATCAGTTTCCATCGATGGGTCTCTCCAGGTACGGATTGGCTCCTTTGGGGGTCTTCGGCTAGAGATCGAAAAGAGACACCTTTTTTTTAAAAAAAAACTCTAATTATAAGGTAGTATAACCGTTTTGTGGGGAGCCTCTCCGGAGGCCCACGGCAATCGCCGAACATCCGACTTGGCCAGGGAGCACAGGGGTAGCATGCCTCCCAGCTTTAAAAATCTTTTAAATTAAAATAAAACATATGTTTCAAAATTGAAGAGGAGCTTCCCTTTTCTGCTCTTAAAAGCGATACATGCCTCCTCCTCCCCTAAAAAAATTTCAGGGATGCTTATTGAAAAGGAAATCCTGAATACCAAAATAATAGCTAGTAAATAAACGTGGACTTTCAGCTCCACATGTTAAAATTTCACATTAACCATCAGCTGGCAGAGTTTACAACGAGTCCAAAAACAAATTTCCAGGGTCCCTTTTATCAGACTCGATAATAATAAAAGACAGACTCGAAACAATGGACCCTTGAAAATTCGTTTATATACTCGTCACTTGGTTCTGAAACAGTTTTAAAAACATGGAAACGTCACAGACTCAAAGAAATCCAGAATGTTTCTTCTCAAGCATGTCTGCTACTATAAACTCTGCTACTATAATGACATATTCAGGTTTCAGGGGAAATTTTTAAACGAAGAAAATGCTTTGCGAAATTGAATGCATCGCATCCATTGAAAGAAATTGCGAAACACTGCATGTTTAAGATTTTTCGTGACTGTTTCAAAACTCTAATAAATTTTCTTTTCAAAATCGTGCATAATACATTATCTAAATAGATGCTAAGGATACTTTTTTCAAATATCTTGCGTCATTTGATTCTTAAAAGAGCAGTTCAAAATTGAAATGTGTTTTTAAAAAGAACAACATCCAACTACTTTAAACAGAAATTTTTTTTTCGGTCACTTGGGATTTCGTTAAAAGAGGTTGTTTTACTGAGTTATGCCACGAGAAAGATTTCATTTTCTAGGGGGTTTTATTTCTGTCTTTGATTTTGGTTTCTTTCTTCCATCATTGGCATAAAATGATGCAAATATAGTTTCAGAACGCAGTGTTATATCGTCTGAACTCTGTTCTGAGAAAATGTGGTAAAAAGATCTTACTGGCAATCTGAAACTGCTGTTTCCAACAAAAATGGAACAACAAGATAGAGAGAAAAAAAAGCAGCTTTTAATGGAACTCTGCCTGTCATCAAATAATCGAATAATCCTGTATTGCGATATATCTCCACTAAGATCTTCTTTCAAGACTCAGGAGTTAGAATTGGCCATTAGCGAAGCTTTTAAAAGGAAAAGTAAATAAAAGGGAAAAAACTGCAGTTTATTTATACTGCTATCTTAAATTGGCTAATTTTGTTTTTATTTAGGTTTTCTTTTATAAATGTTCAGCTTCCTATGAAGTAAATGTGTTTTGCATCATTATTTCTTGATGTATTGATGTAAAATCACTTACTGCATTTTTCTGATTGCTTTATGTGTGCAATTTCCGCTTTTTTAAAGACGCCATTAGCAGTAATTAAAAAGATATGCAGCTTAATGTTTAATCTCGGATTTTTAATTTCACACACGCCAAATCAAACCCACCCCCCCTTTCCTCCTCCCGCCTTTTTCCGAGCGATGTATTAGCGAGTTTTCGCTTAGGCGATCTTTCTTTTGTTTGGATTAATTTTTATTTTTAAAAGTTTTCTCTCTTCTCCAGCGAAAAACTCCGTGTGTTTCAGTCTGTTAGTTAAATTCGTAAAAAATAAAAATAAATAAACATTAAAAAAAGATAAATTTTAAGTACTTTCACATTAATGTTTTCTAAGAATGTGATGGAAATATTGATTTAATTATCTTTTCAGTGCACGAGGGCGGCTGGAGTTAAAGTATTCCTATTAAGGTGCATTTACTTCCAATTCTATGCAGTTAAGTCTTCTTTTTAAATAATACGAAAGGAAGTGGAAGAATGAAAAAACGTGTTTAGCTTGCGGCGAGATTTCGCTCAATCTCAGCGAAAAGCAAATCTGAGTTAAATTTCTTGGGAGTTACTTTCAGAGGGGTAAGCTGTTTTTCATGAAAGCGAATGTTATAGATTTTTCATTCATTATTATGTAAGCAGGGTTAGCGTTAGATATAAATGCCATTTATAAAAACTTTTAAAATTCTACGTTCTACATTTTTTATAAAAAACTGATATGCTTTTACATGAAACTGCCATGAATTGGAAAATGCAAAATATATCAAAATAATGGGCGTGCCACAAAAGAATATGAAGAACTTTATTTGAATGTCATTGCTCAAAGTTGTAGTACGGATTTCGAAAGTTTCAGAATATCACTACACAATCTGTTTTATGCTCTCTTGGTAATGATGAACCAACTTAAACTTTTAGAAAAAAAAATCATCAGGACCAAATTATTTGATAAAATTTACAAAAGTGAGCCGCATTTAATAAATACATTTCTTTTAATTTTTTATCAGAATTTTTAAATCTACATTTGCTTTATCGTTTGTAAGAGGGTATAGTAAAGATTGCAAACTGAGGTGCTTCGTTCATTTTTGAAAGTTCGTTCATTTTTCTCGATAAACAAGACTTTTTAAGTACACCCACAGCCAAAAATCACTGGGATTAAGATCTGGAGAAAGAGATGCCCGGGTTCTCGTAAATACACGACTAATTAGTTTATCATTAGTCAAATGTTGCCGAAGAAACTTCTGTACACAGAGTCCAATGTGTGGAGGCACTCCATCTTGCATAACGGTATTTGAATCCATGCATTGCATTTCGGGTACAATAAAATTTTCGAGCACCTTTTGGTACCTCCTAACTATCGCACTTCAAGTCACAGAGCCACTGCGAGTAGCCTGATCGAAAAAGAAATGTCCATGAATGAATGTGGCTATGAATCCACACCAGACAGTAACTTTCGGTGAGTGAAGTGGAATCTCTTTGAAAGTACGAGGGTTTTCCGTGTCCCAAATGTGACAGTTACGGGTGTCGACTGCTCTCCACTTAGATGAAAGTGCGCTTCATCGTTCCATAGAATCTGCCATGGTCACGATGCATCAGATTCAATTCTAAGCAGAATGTCAATGCTGAGGTCAGTCGCTTCTCCCTGTCGATGGCCAACAACTGCTGATTGTGACGAATTTTGTACGGGAAAAAATGCACCATTTTTCTCAGAACGTTCCGCACTGTACTGTAAGGAACACCCAAACTGCACATGCACTACTACAGCCTTCAATGTTATCCATTGACTGTTTAACAGTAGTGGTGGCAACATCTTCAATGGCATCTGCAAGAGTCGATTTGCGTCCTCGATCCGGATGAATTGCATGGTATCCATGTCCAGCTTTTTCTGATCTAGCGATCATTCTCCTGAGAGCTTGTGGAAATAATGATCGTGGCTCGTACTCAGGAATATTCCGATCCTGAAAGCTTCCATTTTGAAAATTTTGTCTAATCACCATTTTGAACATTCTGTTTAGCCACCATTTAGAACATTCAGTACACCAGATAATACACTTATCTTTGAAATTTTACTATAGCCTTACTTTCGTCAGGAATTTAATCTTTTAAATTGAAAAATAAATTCTCTATGACAACTCGAAGTGTGTATACATTTTTCTGTCACACCCTGTATATTCGACGTAATCATTGGGTAGGAAGGTTGTGTAAAAAGAAGCTTTAGCAAAGTGTTCTATGCTTCAGTAATGGAAATTTGAATATTTCTTAACAAAATGATAACAATCCAGCCTTTTTCCGAGAGCTTCAGAATTTTTCACCTTTTATGATGAAGTTGCTATACGGGCCTTACGCAATTAAAGAAAGTAAATACTGCTTAGTTATAAAGCGTGGTAACTGGAAGATACAACGAAAGCCAAAAGTTCAGTTTAAGCATCATATCAAAAAGTTAGAAATATCAATCGAGTGAAGAAACTAAGCGACATAATGATAAGAATTTTAATGCGAAATTTGGAATGCAAATTGATTAAATAAAACAGAACATTTGGTGTAAGTTAATTTAGTTTTAATAAGACCTTATTAAATAATAAAAAGCAAAAAAAAAAAAAAATCCATGCATCAAAATATGTAATCAATGGACAGTTAATGGGAATAGATTTGGGACTTCGCTACCACTGTCTTATGAATTGCAGCTTCATACATGTAGATTGTTCTAATGATAATCGAACAATGTCTCATGAGAAAAAGACATAATCAAAATTATGCAGCAATAATATTTCTTGTAAAAGATTAATTTTATCAAGCTGGAAAAGATCGAAGCTCAACACCTGACTGACAAAATTGTCAGACTTTCGCTTAGATGAAACAAGTTTATAAAATGATAGCCAAATTTCAAGAAGGATAAGAAATGTCTGGTTCTGCTACTACCTGTCCGTTAGGTTATTTTACGTCGTATGCTGCCAAGATTTTCGATATCGTAGTTTGAGTGTCATAAAAATGTTACCAGCTACAAATCTTAAAACATAAATATTTTAAACGGCATAGTATAAAAAAATCTCTACATCAAAAATACATTAGTATATTATATCTGTAATGTACTTTTTAAGTCGTGCAATTGAATACATTACGCAATTTACATTTGTAATAAATTCTATCTTAAAATCTCTCTATACTTCAGCCATTAATGGTCTTTTGCTTTACAAAAAAGAGAGAAAAAGATGGAAGAGCGATGAGGAGATCGCCAACTTTTTCAGATACTTTTGCAAAGAGATTCTCTATGCGGCAGAGTATCATTTCGCACGAGTTCGCCAAAAACTGCGCAGAACAATGAAATATGGCATTCCTCTTCAGCGGAATAGCGGCTCGTTAGTCATCGAGCCATCAGCGGCCCACTCCAGGCGAAATTTAATGAGGACTCCCGTGGAGTTGATTAGGATTGAGGCAAAGCTCCAAGTGTGTTTGTTTTAGTGAGCACGTGGTACTTATGGACAGCTTCACACAGCCTGTCACTTAGTGGGTTTTTTAATTGTCAGGCAGGCAAAGGTTTTGATGCTGAAAAAACAAACCGTTTGCTGGCGGGGGCGATTATTATATTCGTTAGCGAGAGAGAGGTAGGATATTTTTTGTGCTCGACATCCGCTCTTTGATGAATTTAAGCTAATTGGGGAGAGCACGAAAGGGTTTTAAGGTGAATTCTGCTTCCAACACAGATGAGCGCAAGAACAAAGTCTCCCGCTCTTTCTCGTTTGTTGGAGCATTTTTTTTTTCCTCCCTTGCTCTTTGTGCTGCAAATGAGCGTTTTCGGAATTCGCTTGCGAGATCTGGTTTTAATTAATTGAATGCAGTGCTGATCGGGGGAACGATGACTTGGCAGTTTCGGGGGTATAATACTTTGAGCACAGAAAGAAGAAATGAGTCAATTTACACGTTTAAATCTGTCTAGGTTTTAGAATAATTCGCGTTGCAACTCGGAGTTAATGGTGATGCGCCGAAAAGAACAACAATCCCAGACAGCACAGCAAACTTGCATCAAACTTGCAGCAAGCTTGATTTATTATCAAGTCAATAAGCTTGAATTAAGCTTGAAAATTTCAAGCGTGTAAGCTTAATGCAAGCTTGAATCAAGTGTTCTAGTTTACACTTGCCCAGCTTGCATTAAGCTTGACATTTCAAGCTTGAATCAAGCTTGACATTTCAAGCTTAATTTCAAGCTTAAAAAATTTTCCTAAAAAAAAAAAAATCCTAAATACACGGGGCGCCGGTAGGCGAACTCGCCCCACATATTTTACTTTGCCATGCATTTTCCCCCTCTACGCTGAAAATTCAATTTAATTTAATCTGCTTCCATCTAGTGTTCGTGGCTGGAACAGAACCCGGGACATTTCGGTTGGGAGTCGAGCTCGCTATTCGTTCAGCTACTAAGCGTCACGCAGATGTGACTAAAGTTTGAAGTGACTTATCACGCCGTTTTCTTGCCAGATTGATAAGTGGGCGATGTGTTATTTGTTTCTTTTATTTTTCCATGGGATGCATCAAAATTAAAATAATGTTATGTGTGATTTAGAGACTCTACTAATAGGGAAATAAACATAATATAAACTTAAGAGCAGCACACGTTTTAAAACTTTCAGTACCGCAACACTCATGAGCAATACTGCTGGCCAAAACCGAGACAAACGACTGATTTTGAAATCAATTTCGTAGTATAATTGTATTTTATTTTGAATAATTTCCATATTTGGAAATATAGAATGGGTTTACTTACTTAACACAAATTTTGTGTTAAGTAATCTGAAATCAAAGAAACAGATAGTTAAACGTTACTTCGAAATGCTATATCACAGTTGCTAACATGTATGGAATACAAACACTTTAGTCATTTTTGTAAATATTTCTTAAAATAACAAATAATTGAAAAATTTTGCTATTTTTTAAGGCTAAAAATTCTCTTTACAAATGTGGTTAGTTATTTTCCTACATATTGGTATGCTATATCGATATAGAGCATTTCGAAGAATTAAAAATAAGTTTAAATTAATTTATACAAATGTAAATTTGAATTATTTTCATTGTTCATACATTATAATTAAAAAAATTATTTAACTTCTGAATTTTTTTTTATCCTTTGTAATTTTATTTTAAAACTACAAAAGTGTAAGATGTAAGATTTTTGGGCCATAAAATCTGTAGGCCCTGGGCAGTTGCCCCGTTTGCCCTGCGGGTAATATGGCACTGGTAATAAAATAAAACACATCTTTTACAAACTTTCAGCAAATTTGAGGACGCTAGACAAATGTCCATTCTCTTTCACAGATGGCGCCATCACTGCGCACTTTGAAAGCTATAATCAAGCTAAAGTCAAGCTTGCATTTATACGTCAAATTCAAGGAAATTTCAAGCTTGATTTAAGCTTATGTGCTGTCTGGGATAGTGACTGGTGCTGGAACCTCTCGATCCTAGGGCAATTATTTTTGGGGGTGCCCTACAGAGGCCTTGATTATCGCACGGGCACTTGGGGCCCGTTCCCAGGGCATACATGCAAAATTAGGCCAAAAAAATCTATATAAGTTTAGAGCCATATATATAGGGGCACAAAAACTGAGCCTAACTGAATATATAAGGCGCAAAATTTGAAAAAAGACCCTGAGCACAAAATGTTATAGTCAGAGTCTGCGCCTATACAGTCCAACTCTGTTAACGGAATAGTCACAAAAAAGATATCTTTGTTAAAGCTAAATGGAGATCCTCCCCCCCCGAAATTTAATATTTTGTAAACAAAACAATAATAAGGAAGCCTTTTTGTGAAAAACTTAGGCTTTTTCACCTTTTGATCCCGCCCCGAAATTTTTTTCTGGGTACGGCCCTGAATTTTCTACTTTGGAAATGCCGTATCTGACATTTATACCTCTTTTAGAGGATCAAATAAAATTGCTCTCATATAGGCTCAAAAAGGCAGTGTTTAGAGTGGTGTTTAGCCTGTTCGAATGAAGAGCTTTAGGGGAATCGAACTCGCAGCCTTTTTGTTATGAGTCCAATGCCTTTTAACATTTTACAGTGAGATTACATATAATTTAAAATTTATTTTGTGGAAATTATAACAAAATGAAAACACACTATCGACAACACATTTTGCTAAAATTTTTAATAAGTGTAATTTATTAGTCTATTTTTCTAGAAGCCATTGTGAAAAGTGAGAATAGAAATTGCAAAAACACCTAGCTATTATTATTGAATTGTTCACGTAGCTTTATAACACATATGGGCGATTCCCGGCCCGCGGGCCGGATGTGGCCCACTACCGCTTTTGATCCGGCTCACGAAACATATCAAAACCGCATATAAAAACCCTATAAAAGCCATTCAAAATCCCAATTATACGGCCCGCGACTTTGGTAAGATCCTGAAGTTTGGGTGGCATCTTTTCAAAGATTCCCCATACCTGCTTTATAACGTGTCCTAAGTGCATTGGATATGCTTGGTACAGAGTGTAAAGGATTAGGGTACTGCACTCTGTGGTAGTGTGTTTCTTTACTATGTAGCAAGTTTCCACCCTCACCCTAAATTACTTTTCCTTAAGTCTATTTCGAATTTGAATGCACACAAACGTGTATCTGTTTGCGAAATGAAAATATTGAAGTAAAAGAAAAAAATGTTATGTGGTCACCACATGATTTCCTGTACGTCTACTTTTTATGCATTTCAATTAAGCTTATTTTTATTTCAAACTGAGATGTGATTCTCTCTCAACAATAGTATCAAGGCTGGGCGATTCATCGACAAACAAAAGAGATATCTTCAAATTGGGTTCAGTTTTGGAAACTTATTATTGGCCCCAAGTTTTGGAACCTTTCGAGAAATTTCTGGTAAAGTTCAAAAAATAAATTGCCATCGGCTATTAATATATAGTTACGAATTTTTCGGTTGATCTGCCTTCAAGGGTTAAACATTAGTCTAAAATTTGCATTTTGTTTCTTGAAAATCGGATAACTAGAAAGTGAAGTAGGAAGTTTTGGGTGTCTCCATTGCCTATCGTAGGGTTTGGGTACAATCGCGTAGCTGACTTCTATTTGGGGACTTAGTTTTGATGTCAAATTTGGCGATATTTCGCCGAAAAATCGCGAAGTTATGCAATATTTGGAAGGATTTTACTAATGGGACCTGTAATAATTGATTCCCTGCATTACTATTACGCAGTAATCTTGTATTACTCAATTGCATTTTTATCACGCAATCAAATTTCACAATTGATTGGGATTTTTCTCGAGACTCGAGATATTGCTAGAAATTTCGGACAGACTAGATAAGGAGGGGCAAATCACGCTCGGGAGTTCAGTTTGCCGTAGTCAGCTGTAAAAGACTTTGATTCTTCTGAGAGCGTAAGTGCTCTGTTCTACGCTTTTGTAACCGACTTTTCGCTTGTTTAGCGAAGCTTATTTTCGTATGCTGAGAATAATTCATTGGTGTACGTTGAGGAATAGATTTCAATTTTCTTCGAGAATTTCCACTGAATTTTAGCTTGCGTAAGGATTTTACTGCGTGTCTAGTACAGCATCTGTAAAAGCTTCTTCATTAAGCTGACAGTTATAAAACGTGTCATTGCTTATAAATTCCTGTAAGTTGTTTGTAGAAGATTGCTCGTTCTAGAATCAATAAAATCTGTGTTTCTTCCTGACAAGTGGGCTGATTACTAGAGCTTCCATATACACTGGACTTTAAAGCTACGTATTAGCAGAGTTCTCTACAACAGTATTGATGTCCAACGACTGTTTTCAACGTCCTTTGGGTAGCCCAGAAAATAAACTACCCATTCAGTCGCAATCAAAAAGTAGATGCACAACTAGTTGTTGCATGAGTCCTAAGTACACAATTTCATCAGACTACGGCTAATCATTTTTGAATTATGAAGATACATACGTATATCGAACGTATGAATTCTTTATTTTTGTTACTGTCTGTTTCAGTTAAGAAAGTATCCGTTATCAACTGAAAAAAAAAAAAAAAAACAGATATAAGAAAAAATCCATACTTATTTCAATTTCATCGCAAAAAATAATTTAAGTGCGATAAATATGATATGAGATTAGGCATAGTTGCATGAACTATGAAATTTATAGATTTTTTAATTAAAATTTTCCAGTTCAGTAAGTTGATATAGTACAAAAGTTTTATATTCTATAATCTTAGTAATTCTAAGTAATCTTAGTAATAATTCTAAAATCTTAGTAAGACGTGAGATAAGTAAATTGATTGACTAACGTAAACTAACAATAATAAACAGATAATAAAGATAATTAAAGTCCCAATAAAAAATTTTTTTAGGATTTAGTTTATTTTCAAAATTTTGCCTGACTATATTTGACAAAGGTAGCAAAGTACATGGGGATACTCCTCTAAAACAGTTTGTATCTGAAAAATGACTAAAATAAAACCCCCATGTTTAAGAATTCTAAAGGCTATTTTTCGCTTATGAAACTAAAAAGATGGGTTACAAATCCCTCATTTTTTAAAGACTAGAGAAGACAAATTATATCATTAAGTGAATGGAGAAATGCTTTGTTGATGTTGCTAATGCCTTCTGGCAACTGGCCCCATATAGGCAGGCGATGGGCGGAAGGGCGGCTTCCATTTTTATGAGCCCCAGTGGGAGGAAGTCCGACTCAGCTCGGGGTCCCCTAATTTTGAACTAATTCCAGAGGAGGGACCAACCCCCTGAAATCGGCACCACCGGAGGTATCGTTTAACAACTTGGAGGACATTGGAGCCACGACGGATTTTACGTGCACCAGCTCCCATTAGCATACACGGTCCCACAGCAGTCGAGCCGAGAGAAAGTTGACCCTCCCAAGCACTGGCCAAGCCGGATGCTGCTGCACTTGGCGTGTTCTTATGGTAACAGAGTTTAGCGTCCAGACCACTGCGGGACAGAAATGCTTTAGAATGACTATATAACAATTAAAAGCTAACAGTCATAACTGGTAAATTCTGAAGCATTAAGCTTTCACTCAAAATAAACACATAATTCCAGTGCTGAAAGAAGAAGCGTGCAAGGTAAAGTATTAGAAGTTATAGCTACCGAAGAGGTATACGCTTGATTTAAAGCTGAAGAAACATTATAACGAAATGAATCAAAAATAAATCAGATCAAACTTCCAGGTTTGACTGAAAAATCATAAAATACATTACTGCTCAAGTTATTGAACTTTGCAATGCTTTTGCATATACTAAAATTTCTCATAAATCCTTAGTGGGGAATCTTATTCGCAATCCCTAGTTAAGATATGGAGGCTTAAATAAAAGAGATTATAAAAAACCTATGTGAAAGATCCCTCAGCAATCGAGGACAGTACATTTTCATATGCAATGGATTTGCGAAATCTTTGTAAATATAATATTTTGCTATGAAAAGTTAAATAAATCCTTTCCCTCTGAAATTTGATTTAAAACAACGCTATTCATTTCACTCTACCAAATAATGTGAAATGAAAGAAAAAGAAAAATGTTTTGCAACAATAGTAGTTTTTCCACCAAATAATAGTCTCTTTCAGTAATAATAACTACAGATATTTGAAGTACATGGTTTAAATGTTGAAACCACATGCATTTTAGATGTTCGGTGCCAATTTTCTTGCTTGAAATGTTAAAAATTACCAAAGGTTATACATGGTTTTACATTAAGTACATACATATTGAGCGTCAGTTTTTTACCAGCTGCTCAAATTAATTCATCTTACAATTAATATTTAGGAAACACTAAAGGTTTATGTGAAATATTTCCTTGTGGATCCACTTTTGTATTTCTCATAAAACAAATTTCCTAAAATTCATGCTAAATGATGAGATTAATTAACAGAAATTCTTACATCTTTCCAGAAAATTTAACACGAAAGAAAAAACGAAGTACTCCAATTTTTGAAGAGCTCTAACTAGCTCTTTCACAAAACAAATGAACTTGGAAAAAGCTAGCAATTTCAATTAGTCTAGCTTTGTAAATAAATACATTTAATTGCTATACCTGTCCATCATGACTAAATTCGACTGAAAAAAAGAGCAGATTGAGACTTGTATGCATCTATTTATAGGAAAGCCATTGACTGGATAAAAGAACTGTGGGGGGAAAAAACTAGATTTTTATTTTTATCAAGCTAGATTTGCATTAATTAATGAGTCGCTTATTAAAGTTGTAAATTCTAAACCTGACAGCGAAGAAAGGATTTAAAACAAAGTAAAATTTCGACGAATAGATAAAAGTCTTTTAACAAGCGCTCGAAGGTTGAAATTTTAGTTCTGACGTTTTGCAACAGTATTTTTTTTTCTGAAATTGTTATAATTATTTTGCTGTTCAATAAAACACTCTTGTTTCCTTTCAAAAACTGCATATTATATGTAGCTTAAAAAATATATAGAAGGGTTTATGTAAGCAAGTAGTTGATAAAGAAGGAAAAAAGATTTTTTTTCTTTCTTTTTAAGACAAACGTATCTAGATATATGCTTTGCTTTTAATCAGCTCTATAGAAAACCCTCATTAAATTTCGCCTCTAGATGGCTCATTAATCCGCGACTAACAAGCCAGTTACAATAATGATGAGGCGGGAAAGTATGATGCTAAATCGCTCATTTGGCGATGTATGATATTATTATTTTCACATTCAGTATACATACTAAGAAAGGCTCCCAATTCTAAATCAGATGGGGAAACCTGTTAATAATTTTTAAAAATCGCATCAAAAGCTATCAGTAATAATCAGTAAGACCCTCAGTACCTATCAAAAGCTAGGAATCAAATTTCGTTAAATACTAAATTAAAAAAATTATTTGCGTACATTATTTGCATTCATGATATTCACTAAAAAAAAAAGGTACATTCTCTGTAATTATGAATCTTCTTTTAAAAATTACTTAAAAACGGCCTTAAAAACATTAAAAATTCTCTTTTTTTATAAATAGCAAAATATGAATTTAACAGATAATCTTACGTACCACATGAATCATTCTTTTATGCATCCAGGTTATACTAAACTGTTCTTAGACAATAAGAACATTTCGGAAATTTGTAAAAGACTTGAAAATATTGAATCCATATAGAAGTTTCACTGATTTTGATCAGGATTATCTTAAGACATGTTTCAAATTATTAGTGTCAATCAAATGTCACTGCTCCTGAAAAGACATGTGTATCAAAAAGGAAGTAAAAGAAAGGTATAACTTTTATCATGATAAGTGTGCATATAGTTCACTCGATACTATATGTAAGTAAAATTACATATTATAGAAAGTCGTTAGTACACATTAAGACAGAAAGAGGTGGAAAAATTCCTATTTTGGAGACCAAAAACAATCTCCATCATTAAATCAAAGGATTAATTCACTTTGAATAAATAAAAGAACACTAATGCTTTTCCACCGAATTCTGTCGTTCTGTCAATGAAAATCGGTTCCTGGAGTTTTAAGGAGTTTTCATTGCATAGATGACATAAATGCAAACAGTTACTACATGGAAAATCTCCCATACAGGACATCGTATTCAAATTCCGCATACAATTATGATTAACAGTTC